>JAHZMY010001211.1:0-14641 GCA_027743915.1 Seira sanloemensis
TAGTCAAGTTATTCAGTTAAGCACAGCATAATTAAAAGAAAAGATAAGCTCGCACGAGAGCAAAGTCCCGTTGAAAAAAAGCAAACTTGGTACAAGGTTGAGACAGTGCTTCACGCACACTTTTACACTCATTACTATGAGCGCGTGTAAGAACAAAATTTCAAAGTCATACACATAAATAAATCTCCTCGCAGCAAAGGCTCTCTGAATCACAAGAGTAAATTCTTGTGATTTCACTATCATCTCATACAACACATAATTTTTTTCTCTGTGTGATTAACTAATCAAGCCAGGCTTTATTTATTGGTTGCGCGTCACGATTTGAGATGCTCCTTTGAATCGCTTCCCGAAACGAGCAATGAGCGTCTACAAGGAAAAATGGATGTTCGCTCATCCTTTCATACGACTCTTCTAAATACATGCGACACGAAGATGCGTTCGACTTCCAAAATTCGAAATTATCGAGCAAGTGTCATTTTTTTGGGTAAACCCTCAATTTCTCAAATCACGACTGGGATGAGATGCATGCAGGTCAATTGGCAGCAGCGCGCGAGGTGCACACGAGTATCTGCCTGAAATGCATAGGGTTTTAGTCACAGTTCAACTTCGATACGAATCTTTACACTTGATTGTACATTGAGATTGAGATTAAAGGAAGTAAAATCCTGAGCCCATGCTCACCAAATTTTTTTCCAATCATTTATGAATTATGAGCGAAACCCCAATAGCATGAGACTGTGGTATGTTCTGCGTGTGCACGACTTCATGAAACTCGCATTTTTCTCTCTCTCTCGCTCGTCTCTCTTTGCTCACTTCTTGCTGATGTCGTTTCTTGCTGAATTAAAAACTAGTGCAAGTGCATCATTATCATTACTACAGGTTTTTAATAAATACCTATGTACCATCATGTCGTTTCACTTTTGAACTGATCTGAGAATTAGTGTGTAGTATTGCTCTCTGGGCTTTTAAGTAGTTCATTCATTACTGTATTGGCAAGTGAAAAAAAGTTTAGTCGCAGCAAATAGAAAAGACATTCATATAGTCATAGCGTCGTTATTATCTGAAACCCATACCTGCCTCAATCCCCAAAGGGGTAGAAATAGAAACATTTTTTGGGAGTATGCAAGTATGATATGATTGTCTCACGACAGGAAAAAAACAGGGCAACCCCATCATCACAATACCTAAATACGTATGTACAACTTTTAGTTGACGCGACTCTCTATTTACCTACGATACACACACACAGCAGGTTGGAAAACGGGGTTTGTTAACCCAAGACAACGATAGATACAGGGCTGAACAAAGATTATGATAATGACAGCAAAAGTACATAGATATTCTCCATAATGATGCAGAGGTAGAGAAGAAAAATTGCATACGAGAGATTGTTGGCACCTACTTCGATTCCCAACAATTGCATTGTACAGTGACGAGCCTCTCTCTGAGTCTCTGGTATCGTCGCTTTACAATCTATATACCTCTTCTCTAAATACCTGTTCTGGTATAAAGGTAAAAAAAAATATTCACAGAGTGAAGGTATATCCTGTAGACACTCGCTACAGTTTTTTTCATGGGGATGATATCGTACTCGATTCCCATTTGGGGTTGCTTTGGATGAAAATGACGGACATTCACACAGAAAACAACCCTGACTCGTGTTTGAGTGTGAGGATGAAACTCTCATTTGAAAAAAAAACATGAATCCTTCTTACTCAGGATTTACGATGGAATCGTCAAGTCAGAGAGATGCAAGTACGGTGAAGAAGAGTGAAGACGAACTTTTTTTTGTTCTTTTGTTGGTTTAATGGTAACAACTTTGTAATGTATATAATCCCTTCCTTATTTTTCAAAGATTTTTTTTTGTGAGTGTGTATGAATCGAAGAAGAGGAGAAAAAACAGGAATCGAATCTTCACTTGAGTGACCATATAGTACTTTTACTATTCCGACCTATACAGCCAATTTCGATGAGTGTCGTTGTCGTCTTCACCTGTATCATTTAGACTGTTGAGGGGATCATCATCGTCGTCATCATGACTCTGTGATCATGATCATCATCATTCTCAGCTCATCTCTGTGTAATTTCGCCTGTACATTATGAAAAGGTGTTATTCTCTCTTTTTTTGTGGCAGGGGACCCTTATACCCTTTAACGAGTCGGTGTGTGTATCTACGACACTGCCAAACAACTTGTTTTCATCTTAAATCTGTTGCGTTGGAATTATGATGAGGTGTGTGCATGATATTGTTTTTAAAAAAAGTTTCTTCTTTATGATCCACTAGTCAAGCTCATGTTCTAAATTATCAGCGTCGTAAAGAATAAAAAATATGTAAGGGACGAATGATGAGTTTTAAATATTACGAATACTGGTTTTCTCGCGAGTGTACAACGCCATGTACATATAAGTAAAGCTGGAAGGCATTTATCGCCGATCTAAAGGAAAAGTGTCTCACTTGTCCCAAATCTGTGTGTGTGTTTGTGCAACAAGTCTCTCATCTCGGAATCTTGATAATAATAATATGCTGCTGTTCCTCGTCATCTCTGCAAACTCTCACCTCTCCTAAAAAGAAACCATGTAATAATAATCCGCACCACACTTTCCTTAATCTGACTATTTTTCAAGAGGATTTTCAAAAAATATATAATTCCTTCGTTTTATTTCAAGAGAGAAAAGGTGAAAGGTTGCGGACGTTCGCCTTTGGTGAGTCGTGAAGGGAAATCGAAGTGGGTTCTCTCACAACCACACACGCACATCTGTAATATATTACTTTACATCAGTTCAGTTTGTTCATCTCGTGATGAGAAGCTACAATTAGAAAACCAAGGGGAATGAGTGGTCGATAGACACAATTGCCCCAAAAAATTTGTTTCCAATGTAGCCCTCTGGCTTTGACCACAAAAGTGTGACACGTTCAAAGAACTCCTGTAACTGGAGGGATCTGTATCTGTGCAAGTGTGCTAAAACATAGTTGAGTCTGAGTGTCTGTTGACATTTATTTCCATCCCGTCCAGGATGAGTGGCTTAGCCTTCCGACGAGGTATGACCTTCGTCAGCTTCATTACGTGTTGTGCAGCCCTCGCCCTCCTTTTAGCTGCGCTGAGCACGCAACATTGGATTGTAGCGAGGGCACATCGGAAGACGAACGCAAACGTTCCCAACACCTCCGATGGAAGGATACATTTAGGCTTATTCTACGGGAGGAAACATATCAACTACGGGTATGGATGGAGACCCTACGATATTAATGGTACGTTCAAACAAAATTTTTTATAGTAGTCAGTCAGTGTATAGCAATTTCCAAAATTGAGTAGTTTTTTTTCATCTGATGTCTCTATACTGGAGCGAGGTCAGGTCCTATGATGTATGAGTAGCATGCAGCAAAAAAAAGAAGTAATTAATTGAAATTGATAGAAGGAAAAAGTTTTTCCCTTTTCCAATTTTCCCTTTCATTTGTTCCCATCTCGTCATTAGTATTTACGTGAAGCATGCAGCAAAAAAAGTAATTAATTGAAATTGATAGAAGGAAAAAGTTTTTCCCTTTTCCAATTTTCCCTTTCATTTGTTCCCATCTCGTCATTAGTATTTACGTGTAGTAATGTGTGCATGTCCTTTGCAACACTAATTGATTGAAATTATTATCTATCACTTCGTTTCCCTACTGCATTCCGCATTTCATTTCAACCATTTCTTTAAGTGGGAAGATGGGCAAAGGGGAAAAAATTGAAGAGGAAATGATAACATGATTTTCCCATTCGAATCCTTTTTTAGAGAACAAATGAATAATATGTTAAGATAAAGAGAAGTGGCCTGTTCGCTACGCGTAGGTATGATAGAAATCCATTAAAAGGAGAAATAGTATGCATCATGGGTGGATTTATTGTTGTTCATATTATTAAAACGCTTCAACATTTTCTGCCATTTTCGTGCTCTCGACAATTCTCCATAAAATTATTGCTCATGCATGGTGTGGTGTGAGGGAGTCATGTACATTTATGGCAGAAAATGCAACATTTCTGTAGGGAACAGTCAAGTGAAACGTGAGAATATTTAATTAGCTTGCTTAAGAACTGCAGTAGAACTGTTCTCGGCCTCAACATTGATAGCGCAAGCCAAATACGTAATATGGGTGCATTCACAGTCTTTAATGAAAGAATGGACATTATTACCCCACGCAATCGTATTTTTTCTTTACTCCGTTGCAATTACTTCATTATCTCAATTTCACCGTGTCAATATAATTGAATGTCTGGTTGATGCATGTAACTAACATGACGAGAGAGAAAAAAAAGTCCGTAAATTCGTGTTGATGACAGCGTTTTAAAATATGCATAAATGAGAGAATTACATAAAATGATTATGATTAGTCCGTGGAGGACGGATGGTTTCTTCCAAAATTATATAATGCGAAAACGAACGCGGAATGAAAATCTTTCATTATATTTCGTACCGTAGACAGACACACAGCCGTTTCAACAATGGGACAATGCCATTTAATTGGTTGTTACATGAGTAAACCATTGTCTAAGCATAGAGGGTGGAATCACCCATCATGGTCTTGTTTTAATGGCAGAATTCGAAAATAAGAGTTTGAAAAATGTGTAATAAAAATGGCTATTATGCGAACTTTGTGTGTATCACGTTACGTACAAATGTGCGAGAGCCCAAAACTTTATTTTTTTCTTGGCTTGCTGCCTCTCCTCGTAAAAATGAGGGTATAAAATAAGACATAACAATCAAAACAAAGAGGGTACAGCTACAATTAAGCTCGAGAGGGTGCTCAAACTGTTTTTTATATTATAATGATGCATGTACCCAGTTTCAGTTTCGCTGTCAATTCTCAATGCATTCGCATAAAAAAGATTCACTGGAGCATGAAACTGCATTATCCACAACATAATGAGAATCCTTTTGCTTCTTATGTTATAGAGAAAATGAATAAAAACCTATCTTTTTATAAAAAGATGTTTTTCTGAAAAAGATTTTGTCTGTTGGATTACATAATAATGAAATTACAATACCGCAAAAAAAAAACGTCTTTTTCATGAATCATGATTTTTTTTCTTCTCTTTTTTGATGCAGTTATTGAGACGCTCAATACTGACAAGAATTTCATGAGCTATGGCCTCTGGGTGGCCACCATTGGATGCGTTTGTCTCGCCATCCTGTTCGCCGTTTTTTCCGCCGTATTTGCACTCGTGAACACGGCAACGACGCCAGTCGAGGCGATAACGGGCATTCCAGGCCTCTACTTGTGGAACAGTTGTGCACGTAAGCTAAAAATCAAATCTTATGTAACTTTAATGAGTCATTAATTCAATACTAATCCGGCCATGAAACAAGAAGTAACATCTTTGCCTGACTTTTCCCATATATTTTCAGTGGCATGCAACCTTGGTTCCTTAGTAACGTGGGGCATTCAGTACCACCTCAAGCTGAGGCACAACGTGTTACCAATCGAAGACCGGAAGAATACTTGGACATCCGAGGGACTCGCCGTGCTCGGATATTCCTTCTGGTTTGTCGTGGGAGCTGCCATTATTCACATCCTCAACATTGTACTGATCTTCTTGGGCGCACATCAGACACGCCGTGACCGGCATAAAATGCACAAACCCATACAGGAAGAGAAGACGAACGGTGCCATTATGCTGTATTGAGAGTTTACAGACGTATCACTAGATTACCTCAAAACGTTTTAAGAAACACTCGCCTCTGTTTTTTTACATGATCCCATCTCTGTCTGTTGACTAAAACATGACTTGAAGAAGCCACCTGCCTCTCCTGAGTTAATTGTCAGGAGCGTTGTACTTACTAAATTAAAGGTTCAAAACTAGTGCCGTCCAGAAAAAAAAAACTATAAAAATACTTAAGGCGTGTAGTATTTTGTGTAATATACATACATATACCTATGCATTTTTCCACACTTTGGCAAAATTAGTTTTACTGTCGTCGTGTGCTGATGTCGTAATCAGTCCCAGATTCAGAGCCAAGCTCGAGAAAGACTCCGCATAAGAATTACGATTATGATATATTTGTGTGCTTATGCTACTGATATTTGAAAATGCAAAAGATTTCATTCCTACAGATTTTACCGACAACGTTCCAAAGCAAAAAAGTACGTACATGTAAAATATATACGTAATTTTTTATAGAGTTCATATACATATATATCACTTGAGAATTTCACTTTTCATTAGTTTTGCTGACCATTTTTTTTTCATTTCTAACAACATTTTGTCTCCCATTGTTGACAATGTAAAGAAAAAGCAGGTACTAATTTATTTATTATGTTTATGATATATCTGTTTTGTTACATAACTAGCATACGTTTTCCTGTTGTATAAGTCTGATTTAAATTAATCTCATAGCTAGTGAAAAATCGATCAATGCCTCCTGATCAAGCTTTTTTTATAACTTTTCATTGTTTTGTTCTTCTATTGAACATCATATTTTACTCTGAGCTCTGTAATGCGTAAGGATAATGATTCATTGTTTTGCCATACCATATTATGTACTCTGTATTAGTTAAGTTGATATGTGTAAGTATTTAAAAATGTAGAATTAGTTGATTAGCTTTCGGTCGTGATGACAAATGCCATGTCATACATTATAGTTTATGTGGAATGACAATGGAAAGAGGAGAACAGTGCGTAAAGCTACTATTTGAGAATTTCTTTTTTATTCAAAGAAATGGAATGTTTACGGTTATGACATGAGTTACAACGTAATATTACTCTACTATAATAATGTGACTAATGATGTGAAGGCATGGAATTTGTTTTTTTAATCTGTTTATGCGGCCAAATTTTTTTGTACTCTAAAAATACTTAAAGTTATGCATTTCTACCCAAGTTCATATTTTTCACAAAGTGAAATAAAGTGTATGTCTAAGGAAACTGAAAAGTTGTTCTTTTTTTTGGAAAATTACAGCATTACAAGGCGTTTTCTCAAAAGGCGGATTTGATCCATGGAAGCTTGAGTGGTGGTGGCGGCTGTAGAGACATCATACATCATTTGACTAAATCCAAAGTGTTAATGTTGGTTATGGGATCTCGATTCCGGCGTTGATTGGTTTCTGATAAGGATTAAAATAGGAATAATTCAAATTTCAAGAAATTATATTTGGTTTGGTAAGTCATACGGAAACCTACATTCTGTTTGTCACTGTCAATTGCTAGTTCCTTCATTTTGTTGTGAATTTCTTGTACAATATCACATTCACCCGTGTACGCATCAGCATCATACGTCTCCGCAAGCTGTACGAGAGATAAGGCCATTTCCTTATGAGCCTTACCCATCATCATACTCTCTGTAAAAGCAAAAGTGTCAACAGAAAATTAATACTTCGGTGAATAATTATCTTTGAAAGTGATAAATTTCGCTTTTATGACAGTGTTTTGATACCTTTGGCGTGAGCAGACACGGACACTTCGCCAGCAGGTATGTTGACAAACACGTCAAACAAATCTGTCCGATTTTCAATGCTTGCATTTGGACATCCGATAATGTGAAATTTACTTTCCTACAACACAAATCGGTATTTTCAGTGGTGCAATGTTTATAAAGGGAAAGAAGTTTTTATTTATTGTCTTGAGTAGAAGAATTTAAAAAGATTTTCAATGCTTTGAATATGCACTAACGGTAAAGTTTGATAGTTCTTCCTCGTTATAGCCTACCCAAGGATAGACATGTTGCCATATTGTCAGTAAGTCAGGTCCAAAGGCAGGAATGTTTAATGCATACTGCAAAATGAAAGATTAGGTAGAAAAAATTAGCTTTCCATCTATTTATTTATATACCTACATCAAGTTGTTGTAGAACCACCTCACCTTAATTAGTTCATCAACGTCATGGTGATAAATTAGAATTCTTTGCTTTCGAACTAGCGAAGTCAACAAGACAACCGTTTCCAAGCCAAACTTTGTGATGATAGCTGTANTCTATTTATTTATATACCTACATCAAGTTGTTGTAGAACCACCTCACCTTAATTAGTTCATCAACGTCATGGTGATAAATTAGAATTCTTTGCTTTCGAACTAGCGAAGTCAACAAGACAACCGTTTCCAAGCCAAACTTTGTGATGATAGCTGTATCGCAAATAAAAAGAAACCGTAGATAGGTATGGTAGTACTGGAAAAAGAGTCTCAACAGCCATAATAGCATAGCTTCATAGGTAGTCATTTTGGCTAACCTCTAATCTGTTCAATTGAGAAAGGGAAACAAACGTCATGATCTGTCGTATTATATATCTTCCTTTTTGGCAGCTGACACGTTCCACTAACGACTAGAGACAAGAATTGCTGTAACACCACTGTTGGATTCTCTTGTTTGAAGTAGGTTTGGAAAAGAACTTCTGTAATAGTTCGATACCGGTCGGGATTCAAGTCTTCTGCCTCTACAACAACGCCGACTTGATCTAACTGCAGTATACAAAAAAAAACTACTTTTTAATCCGTTCTCATCTATCATCTGTGTTTGTGTTGCTTTCTCTCTTTAAAGGCTTCGTTACCCTATTTAATTTTCCAGTTTTACTCTCATAGAGAGGTAACGAACTCGATATAAATGTATAAAACCAAGTTGAGCGGTATCGGAAGAATTTGAAGGCCTCCTCCTGTTTCGAACTCGTTCGTCTTATAGCATTGAACTTTCTGAGACACATTCGTCTCACTTCAGGATCACAGGTTGGATAGCTCCAGCTCCACAAGACGTTCCCATACAGGTCAACCTCTAAATATTTTCAAAATTCGATTACACAGTCAATATTATAATTAGCTTTTTGCAGAGTTGTAAATGTCCAATTTAAGTACCGATCAGATGACAGGAGATTGGTTTTGCTGGGACAACCAACTCCCCTAAACGCCTTGCTTCCACTGAATTAACATCTTCGTCCATAAGTGCAACCATTAATGATTAAATTGACCCTTGAGCCTCCTCCCCAGAGTTAATGACACAAACTGCAATTTTTCCTTTACTAACACTAATCTCAGCTCAACACAGTTACATATAAAATTACTATGGTTGAGTTAATCGTCACCTTATCTTAAAACCCGTGTGGTGTTTACATCTTATCCTAATTAGCATATTATTCATTTTTACGCCTTTACCTAGTCTTGGCGACGATATTACATTTTGTGTGCAAAAGTGCTATTTCTGTCATTAAATATTGACATTTTTGAGCTGCTTGATGCTTCCCGCCGCTGTGTATCGGCTTTCAGCTTGACATCTGGTGGAAAGGTGCTTGCTTTTGCTTCTCACAACTACGACATAAAATGCAAGATGATCATAGCACCATTTTATTATTGAATGCTCATTTTTTGCGAATTAAGAAATTTTCGAAAAAAGGTATGTCCATTGGTAAAACAGTGAACCCGTTAGTTTTCTTGTTAATTGGAAAATATTGCAACTAACTCAACGGGTAATACCATGATTCAGGCTAGTTCAATTGTAACAAATTGTTAAGTGGATTAACCAAACAATAACAATTTAGGTTTCTAAAGTTTGTTACCTCAATTACCTATTAAATTAGTTTAGAAACCCTTCAATTCATTAATTAACAGTTAAATTTAATTGATTATTTCAAAATATTCGATTCAAGTTTCGAATTTCCGCCCCATATTTACAATACATTGCAAAACGCCTTCCGAAATCTGTCGGAGCAAAATTACAATTACTCAGTCGAAATTTGGCTTCATTTAACGATTAACAATTACATTAATTGTTAGTTCATATAACTCGATTAAATTAACAATTATTCACTAGACTGGCCCTGCAATTATTTAATCAATTTTCAAGTTCAGTTTCAAGCTGTGCAAATTTACGTAATGTGAAGGCATCAAATCATTGTTTCCATTAGACTTTGAATGGATGTGGTTACGTCAAGCCATCAAGTTGCTTATTTGCATGAGGAGATTCCAATTCACCCCTTTTCTTCACTTACACTCGTGCAGTGCAGCATAGCTTGTCAGGCTGAAGAGTGAATCTATTGTACACGAAGTTCAAATTATGCCGTGGCATTTTTCTCTATACATTAGCCCTATATCACGGCATATCTGTTCGATATAGCTTGATAGCAGAGAGCTTTACTTTTCATTTTCACACTCCTCATTTTTTCTGCTCAATATTGCATTGACTTGCTGCTGTCTCATTTTCCATACTGCTGCCGTCGTGACTGTACCTCGGCAATACGGCAGGCCTGGACCCGTATTAAAAGACACCCGGCGCTCTTGCCTTGTCAGTTCAGTTTTTTGTATTTAATAAATTATTGTTATCTTTGATTATTGAAGTGAAACAAACGTGAGTTAAGATGTCCCGGTATTACCAACGACCTGAGAATGCCCTTAAAAAGGCAACTGGTGAGCCATATTTAGTTTTGCTTTTTCTAAATTAATTGTAGTGTTGTAGATTGAGGCCAAATGTGGGGTTTAAGGATAAACAATTGAACGAGATTTAATTGTTGATTGAGTATCTATTCTTAATCATGGTTTTAAAATTGTGTGCAGAGTTCATCGAGGTGGGGAAGCCTTCCAGGGCTTTGGATACACTTTACGATGTTATCAAGGGGAAGAAGCACCGATCCTTCAGTGAGAAGGTAAGTCAAGTGCTTATCTTAATGTGAGTATCAGTGACAGTTATTTAGTGCGTGGCTTCAATTAATTTTAATTATATTCAATGTTTTAGGTCATCGAGCCTATCATGCTCAAGTACTTGGAGCTGTGTGTGGAGCTAAAGAAGCCACATACTGCCAAGGAGGGGCTCTATCAATACAGGCTGATGTGTCAGTCGGTAAGTTGCGTTTAAAGCGCATTGAAAATTATTAGTTTGAGACAACATTAATTGTTACCATGAATGTACTAGCACAGCATATGTTGATTGCTGACATTACTTGTGATGACTAAATTGGCTTGCAGGTGAATGTCGGATTGCTTGAAAAAGTCATTCGAAGCTACATTCGAATGGCTGAGGAAAAGACGGAGGCTGCAAAGACCTTGATTGAGAAGAAGGCTGCGGTGGAGGCGTCATCGGAGCCCATTTCCATTGTGGAGGTGGATGATTTGGATAACTTATCAATGGCTGATATGACTTTGCTGAAGTGAGTTATTTTTATTGTCAAGCCACTTACTCTTATGACTTATACTAATTACTCAATTTCTATAATCATAATAATTACTTACCTAATTACAGTGTCATCACGGAGGAGCAAGCGCAAGAGAGAAGTGGCCGTGCTGCTCTGATCCCATGGGTTAAGTTCCTGTGGGAGTCGTACACTCAGTGCCTGGACTTGCTTAGGAACAATCCACGCTTGGAGAATTTGTACCATGATATTGCCCAAATGGTATGCTTCAATCCAATATCTCTCCCTTGAAGTCACATCAAATTATGAATGTCATTATGAATATGTATGGTTGTCCCTTTTATTTTACTATTTGCTCTGCAAAGACATGAAGAAGAACGTGTCTGCTGAGGAGCTTCAAAAGTATGCAAAAAAACTTGTTCCACTATTATGTAAAGCTCATGGCAAAGCTAGAGTCGAGTCCTGCATTGAAATTTTCTATATTACCTAGGAATGCATCCCAAGTTGTGCTCGCCACGTTGGCTATTCCATTCCCTGTCCTCCATCCGGAATTTGAAAGATTTGTGGAGACGGACAAGGGCATGTTGGAGAAGTCTCAAAAGCTCGCCACGTTGCTCTTCTTGCCTCAGCCACCGACCAGGATGTCCATGATCAAAGACATCAGCCGTCATGGAATCTTAAACAATGCTATTCAGCCTTTACAGGACATGCACGACATCCTCGAAACGGAGTTTTAGTCCGTTGAGCTTGTGCCAGGATGTCGAGAAATTACTGCAAACTGTGGCCTCGGGTGAATTTCCCAGTGACTATTTGGAGCAATACATTGATCCGTTGAAGGAAGTTACGTTGGTTCGTCTCATCAAACAAGTTTCACAGGTATAGGCGAAATTACTCTAGCTTTTTTAAAATATGAATTGGGAATTTAAAAAAATATATTCATGTGTGTTTGATTTGATTTTCTTGTTTAGGTGTATCAAACCATCGAGTACGACCATCTTCTCAGAATGACTGTATTCTCTGAGCAGACCCAATTGGAGCAGATTCTCGTGGATGCTGTGAGATACAATGACATGCAGATTAGTATTGATCACCGCTCGAACTGCATCAAGTTTGGATCGTCTCTTGCCGAAGCGTCACGCGAAGATCTTCCGGAGGGGCCTCATCTCCAAATCATGCCATCCGAGACTGTTCGTCTGCAGCTGGTGAATGTGATGGAATGCCTGCATGAAACCGTTGACATGGTTGGCCCAGTTCAAATCAACGTAAGCAACTCATACCACATATTTATACAAATAATATTATGATCTTGCTCATTAAAACATGATTGGTAATGACAATGTGGTTTCTCTTCTATAGACTGAGGAGGACATGATCCGACAAAAGATTGTCAACTTCTACCGCCAAAATGAAGTAAATTACCATCGATCCCTCCTGGAGCGTCAGAAGATGATTAACTTGCGGCGTGAAGAGCTCGAGAGATCTGCCATAGATCGAGATTACGAGGAGAAGTTGCGCGTCGAGCAAATCGTCAAGCAACAAATGATGATGGAGGCCAAACGCCTGGAAACCGAGCGCGAAGAACGTGAGCGTAAGAAGCAGGAAGCTGAACGTGATGAGATGAAACAACGTCGCGTGCAAGAACGCATCAAGCAAATCGGGAAGACGCCAATCGGCCTGAAAATCATGGAAAAGTTCCAGGGTGAAGAAACGTCGAAGCTCGACTTGGAAACTGTTCTTCAACGCCAACAAGAAGAGCTCCAGAAGGAGGCCAAGGAGCATTTGGCTCGAATGAAGGCTCAAGAGAAGCGCTTTGACCACGTGGAGCGTGCCAAGCGAGTTGAGGAAGTCGCAGTGATTGAGCACTACATGACGAAAAAGAAGGAAGAAGAGAAGGTCGAATGGGAAGCTCACGAAGCGGAGAGGATCGCTCACCTCATTGAAGAGAGAAAGATTGCCGTTGCGAACCGCGACAGAATGAAGCGTATGCGTGCGGACAAAGACAAGTTCCTACAAGATCTTTTGGACTCTCGGCGAGACAAATTCATGGAGAAACTGTCCGAGTTTGAGAAGGACTTTGAGAACGTGAAGGCCTCTCGCTTGCAAGAGCGAAAGGAATTGAGGAAGCAAGAACGTAGGCGCAAGCACGAGGAGGAGAAGGCTGCCGAGGAGCGTGCCCGCCAGGATGCCATCCGTCGTCAAAAAGAGGAGGAAGAAAGGGTCGAGCGTGAGCGACTCGAGAAGGAGTTGGAGGAGAGGAACCGCATCACCTGGGAGAAGCAGCGTGCTAAGGAAAGAGAGATCGAGGAGCGAGAAGAGCGTGAGAAGCAAGAAAGACGTCGCAAAGAGGCTGAATCTGGTGGACCTCCGGCAGCGCCACCCGCTGAAGTATGGCGGTCCAAGTCCGTCACTGATCAGAAGACTCCTGGTGCTCCACCGAACGCAGCCCGTCCTTCACCCTCTGCCTCCTCAGCCACCGCTGCTCCGGCAGCCGCGGCCAATGCAAACGTGTGGGTTCCAAAGGGAATTCAAGCCAAGAAGGCAGCTATGGCGGCGGGTGAGGGTCCACCGGAAGTTCCTTCGCCAAGGGAACGACCAGAGAGACAGGAGAGGGAACGTCCGGTCGAACGGGAGCGTGAACGCGAAAGGGATCGTGAGCGCGACGAGCCCGTCTTCGATCGTAGTCAGATGCGAAGTGAGAGGCCGAAGGAGAGGGACGAGCCAGCATTCGAGCGCAAGATGGATAGGGACAGAGGTGAGCCTGGAGATAGGAAGCCGCAGGGTGAGAGAGGTGATTGGGGCCGAAGTGGCGGAGACAGGGACAGGGACCGTGGAGACCGAGGAGACCGAGATAGGGATCGTGGGGACAGGGACCGCGGAGATAGAGACAGGGGAGGCTTTGAACGCAAGGACCGTGACCGTGGCGACAGGGATAGGGGCTTTGATAGGCCGCAGCGTGGTGGTCGCGGCGGTGAATCCGTTAGGGTATGAGCTCGTATATCTAAGTTTGCACAAATTTTTCTAATGGGTTTTAGTAGATGCTGATTGCCTCCTTTTTTATCCGACAGGCTCCTGATGATGGTTCTTGGAGGCGAGGGGATGGTGGCCCACCACCTCGTGAGAGACCGGAACGTGGCGGTGATCGTGATCGTGGTGGTGACCGAGGAGATCGCGGCGACCGTGATCGTGACCGTGGTGACAGGTAATGAGGAAATATTGTTTTGTAGAAATACGAACACTTTATTCAGAGTCTAATCTCGTCATCTCTTTAAACAGAGGTGCACCTAGGGGAGGCAGAGATGGTCCATCATTTGGTCGTAGGGATGGGCGAGATAGGGACGGCGGTCGAGACCATCGCGGTGGGGAAGAAATTGGAGGAAACGATGACAATTGGCGCCGAAAGAAGGATGAAGGGGCAAGATCACGCCCGAAGCCATAAGCGAAAATTTCATAATGTTTCAATGCTGTCTCCAATGTTATTCTTTTTCATAACTACATTGTTCGTTTTCTTAACAAATGGAAACAAAACCTGTTTTTTGAACATTGTTTATAATAATATGGATAGGG
>JAHZMY010001212.1:0-14084 GCA_027743915.1 Seira sanloemensis
CTGTGTTGAGCCGCCGCGATCTGTGCTTGTTCTGTTAAACATGAGAATGAGAGAGGATGAAAAGCACCTTACTTGTTGTCGAGTTTCTCGTGTTACCCCGTCCGTGAGTCTATAAATACACATTTGGATATTTGGATATTTGGTAGACAAAGATTTAATGAAAAAAATAATTTCCATAAACAAATTGTTACGCAGGTTCTGCTCGTGATGATGTTCTTGTCTGCTAAAAGCCCACCATCATCTTCGAACTACTTTTTAGTCTTTACTTCATTGTTGAAAGCATTAAGAAATGGCCCTGCTTTTGAGCATCAAACGGGCATCACCATATCAGTTCCACGCATTAAAATTATTTAGCAAAAATTACAAATTAGACATTGAAACGTATAAAAAGCAAGTTTACAAAATATTCTTGCTTTCATTCGTATTTCATATTATTAACGTCCTCCGTCTACTAGTTCAACTGGTATCGTATCTTGTTCAAAATTTAAAAGTTAAGACAATCCAGGTAGTATATTAACTAGGTATTCTATTTTCTATATCAGTAGTCACGCATACAAAATGGAACAAGGGAAGGAGGATGGAGAGGAGTTGGATGAATTCGGAGACCCTGTGCCAAAAGCGCCGGCGCCCGCACCAGCACAACCCCCACCTGTGATGAATGTAGAGGCTCCCATCCAACCCCCAGTCCAACCAGATGAAGTCCAAGTCCAAGTCCAACCGCCGAGTCTTTCCAAAAGTAGCTACAGCAGGAGCTATTCTGGCTACAGTAGTAGCTACAGTAGTAGCTATCCAAAAAGTAAGAGCAAACCTCCTCCCCCACCAAACAACAACAACAACAACGGCGGCGCCATGCTAGCTCCATGCCAAATCGGCGTTATTCCAATGCGCAGCGCAGCTTTCCAAGCTCCTTGTATCCCATTGCCAAATATGTGCCGACATCTGCTCGAAGAGCCCGATGTGGACGACGATGAAGACGGTGTCGCCTTCCAATTTAAGCCACAGGAGAACTGCAGGACGGAAGTGACGTTTACCATCGAGCCGAAACCGCAGCCGGCTTGGCTGACAATGCTGAATTGTGGATTCAAGCCAATGGTCAACTGCTCCGCCCCGCCTTGCTACCTCAGCCCTAGCGGGAACCCTGGCATGAATTATGTCGGAGGAAGCCAATCATATGTAAATAGCGCTTATGGAAGTCAAGTGTCTTACGCCGGGATGGCGAATTACCCAACTTTGAGTCAAATTAGTGGATCCCTTCAAGGAAGTCGGATCAGTGGCAGTGGGAGTGGGAGTGGGAGTTTTAGGGGGAGCAGAGGTAGGAGGAGTGGAAGTTTTGCTGAGGGTCGAGCCGGTAAGCGTATGTCTGGCTCACGAAGGAGCAAGGAAGTGAAATCACCTCCTCCACCACCTCCTCCTGAGGAACACAAGAAGCCCGATAGTGATGAAGGTGATGACTGGCAAGGGGATATATGAAACGTTTCTCGCATCGTTTTAACTATAAAGTTATGCTAACCTTCGTGGACAAATAAATATAATACTATTAACAGGTATACATAATCAGGTAATTTTGCATTTACATAATTTTGGGGATGACGGAAATTTTTTAATAGCAGAAGTATGAATACATACTAACACACACTTGAAATTTGAAACATTAATGGACTCGTGGTTTTAAAGCTTGTTTTCTTGGCTTCATTGAAGTAGGTAAATAAGTGTCCTATTGTTAATTAAAAAGTCAACACCTTGAGCATTGCATTCTTCTTTGCAAGAGGGACACGATTACATTTTATTTTAGTAACCACCATTGACAAGGCTTTGTTCATAAAAATTAAATAGAAGAATCGTACAAAGCATTCAAGTGAATTTAAGACATTAGAAAATTCACCCACAACTCGATAAATTTTAGCACAACCCTAATTCGATTAACTGAAGCTTTTTAAATTAATCGTCCTTAAATACCATGACCGACTCTCATTTATCGCCACAAGTCGCACCGCTGGGCTCTTGCATGATTTGCAGGAGCCCCATTGCGCTCATCCTGTCCTTCACATTGATCTACCATTTCGACTTTTTTGATCGTGGAGGACCATCACTGGTGACGGCAGACTATCGTTGCCCAAACTATACTTCACTTTCACCGATGGAAAATGTGACAAAGGCTTGGAGGAAACCCTGTGTAGCAGACTTTGAATACTGCATCCCTCCAAAAGGAGCAGTTTCGGCCCAATGTCCTGGAAAACTAGTGTACAATCCTCAAAGGGGAAGATGCGACATCAGAAAAACTTGCAAAAGTATTCTTGCATTTGGTGACACTCCTTTAAGTAGAAAGTATGTATGTCATTATATGATATTTAATTTGAATTCAGTTACTGGGGTTGGACACCATAAGATAGACCTCGAATGCATGGACAAGGCTTGCGGACTGTATCCCTCTGTCAACTGCAAAAAGTACTTCATTTGTTCAGGGGGTGCCAAGATCTGGAAAGAATGTCCCGGCGAGACGCTTTTTGACTTTGAACGTGAGGAGTGTATAATAGGTGCGAAGTGCAGATATCCCGTGGAGCCCATCACCCCATCCGACCTTCCTGTGGACGATGGTATAGATCCTGCAGATTTGTCCAGAGAAGCCGAGTGTCCATACCATGACTTTCCCGAGCCCATAGAATCCGAACCATGGCCCACTCAAAGTGAGAATGAGCCTACGGGAATCATCGTGGAGTCGACGATGGTCACGGACGTTGGCCAATGGTCCGCGTGGAAAACCTGTCCTGACAATCATTACTTCACGGGAATGACTAATTGGAAACGAAGTACTCTAGGGAAAGATAACCAATACGACCATGCCGGAATCATATCTGTGGGGTTTCGTTGTGAAAATTTTGATTCCAAAATTAAAAAGGACAAGATTATTGGTGCGTGTGCTCCCGGTGCACCGGATACGGTTTGGAACTATTTCTTGAATTGCCAGAGAGGTGCGGTGGTGGGATTTCAGCTGAACCAGTTGGCGGATCAAGGTCCGGGTGATGATAGAGGAACTGATAACCTGAAGGCGTAATACAATAATGTTAAAGAATTGTGTGTAAGGAAGATACTTTGAGTCATGATAAAATGCCTGATTTTTTTTTAAATTACAGTATATGCAGCTGCGGAATTGAGAAGGAGCTGGTGAAACCATATCACGAAGATCTCCCAAAATATGCCAAAGTAGGAGGAGAAGTTGGACAGTGGACAGAGAAAAAGTATGGATTCGAGTTCAAAATTATGGCTTACCCACAAAATAAGATTTACAATGATTTCTATTTTGTATTTCTGCAATGCTTAATTTTAACATGAGCACCAAATCATTCTCAATAAATAACATAAAAATAAATTAAGGCCCATCTTCTTTTCTCAGGTACTGCAATCCAAAGCAAGCACTTTGTGGCTTCAAGGCGCAGTTGGAAAGCTGGGTTCAGAAAAAAGGTACTCATACATCTCTGCCAAACGATTTAACGATGTCGTTTTTTAGGCTAACCCCTGGTTGCATAAATTGTCCTTATGACGAATGCCTGTAGGCGAGGCGAGCTTTCAAATGAAATCAATATTTAATAATAAATGATTCTTTCATTACAGTGGTTGATGTAACTCGACATGACATGACTGGCCTAAACCAAATCCATTTCAAATGCTGCGACGTGCGGAATCCTGCGACACATTGTGATCCCGTCACGCGGAAGAGATATCTCCAGTCATGTGACAATCTTGACGGCTTTGCTAGTCGGCCATGTCGTTTTGAAACCTTTGTGGGAACACTGTACAACTATCAGAACAAGTCGAGGGCAGTAGCCTTTTACACCAGCATCGGCTTCGAAATTGAAGAACTTTTTGAAGACTTGCGCGAAAATATCGAAAGCAAGCTACCGAAATGCGCTTCAAATGACAACCTCTGCCAATATCTTTGGCTCAGGGGGAGTAGTAATGTACAGCCCCAGACAGTTATTGCCTCCCCCCACGATGAATTCTCGGACGTCAGCGTTCCACCGGGAGTGAAGGTTCAGATCTTGCAGACGGTAGTTCAATGCGGAATTTACGAGATCTACACGAATCAAATATTGGTGGAACCAAAAACTGTGAGAGAGGGCACACCAACCCCACCGCCAGAGCTGTTTGTATTTGAACTCCAAAACTCTCTAAGTTTTGCTGCAAAGTAGGAAAATCTCGGTACGGTATACAAAAGACGAGCAAAAAATGAGAAAAACTAGGTTAAGTTACGAGGAAATGGTTTACTTTCGAAAATCGCGACATTATAATAAAGCAATATCTTTTTCGCCAAGAAGGAGAGCAGTTTTCTTCATCCAAAAAATATGAGCAATAAATTACATAAATATAATTGCGGTGACGCGGTCACAACCACAACTAGTCCTTTCATTTTAAACAAAACCATTCCCTTTTATTTTTCAAAAGCATAGTTTGAAGTCATAGTCATAAGATTTTGTTAAGCACAGATTATAAGTTTCTTTAATACTGTAACTACTTTCTAGATAACGATGGGACTGCCGTTTCCCCTTGTTCTTAGAGATGAAGCGTGAGAATGGGACATGGCTTGTTGAAATCTGTAGACATTAAAAATGGCACTAATAAACATAAGATGCAACTTAAACATTTGCGCTTTTGAGAACATTTCCGACTTTATAACTCACCCTAATTTGTAATTTTGAAGCACCAAAACTTCAGAGCGTAGAGAAGAAGGATGACGAAGAATGAGAAGCCTGCAACTTTGAGATGAGGGATGCACACTCGTCCACACGACTGGCAGCATCTCTCTTCCTTGGAGCTGGTGTCCTCATCAGGGCGGAATAAAAAGGTTACTGCGGTATCCATCCTTCTGCTGGCACCATCCCAAGCCGAGGGATCAAGAATGGCTGGTGCAGTTGGTTTCGCCATTTTAACTTTAAGTTGACTCCCTATTTAAGAGGTGTGGAATCAGGTAGAGTGTGAATATTTTCTTAGAATGCGTTTATTACAAAAATGCTGAAACAGGGACGAACTTAGATTTTAATTGCAGTTGCAGAAGAATAAGGTTTCAGATGTCGCAACCACAGCCGCCCTTCTTTTGTACTCAAAAATTGTTTATTCAAAAACTATAAATAAAAACCGGTGACATTTAATCATCTATTGTTTATTGTAACGTAACTTTCATATTGCGGTTTTTATTTAGACATTTTATTGTTTATGGTATTGCACGTGCGATACTTTGTGGACAAAATACAATGGGAAAAATGTGAATAAGAGCTAAGCAGGAAAGACAAGACTCGGCTAATAATTTGGACTTCAAGGAATGGCATTGGCAGCAAAATCAATGCAGTTACGAAAATGTTTCAAGGACTACAATATACTGAATGATTTTAAAGTGTTCAATGTTAGGATAAACTTACTTGTTAGGTAAGTGTGAAATCTCTAGGTGTATATGGCACATGAAACTTTAGATAATTCCTGAGATGAGTCCTTTTATGTTAAAAAAATATGAACATCTACAATTAATTATGGCCCTGCTACAGATTCCAAGTTTTTGTTTGTATTCATGTAATATACGTCGGTTCTGGGCGTATTTTGTACAAAATACTTATTTATGGATATTGTATAAAATGGGTATTGTATAGTGTAATGTGATTTTAATAAAATTCAGACATGTTAGCAGAATTACATAGTAAGGTAGAGCCTAAGGGGGTTTTTTAAATTCTACTGCAAGTCTTTGGATTTCAATATACAAGTTTAGCTTTGTGAATAAATGTTACACTCTATCTTTCTAACTTTTCAGAACGAAAGATTTGTCAAATTCTATTGTAAAAAAATGTTATTTTTCGAAGCGCAGCAAAATTTGGCCGTTTGTGATACTCGCTGGATTTGACATGATAGCTTTAATTTCATTTGAAGTAGACGTTTGCGTTGACAAAGTCGAATCCTCCTCAGTTTCGGATGACTCAGACACCTCCTCGTCCAAAACTTCATTTTTCGTTACATCCGCCATAGTTCCTTCAAACGAAGCTTTCCAAGACGTCCCAGCGTTTGGAGAAGCAGTATTCAGATATTTGACTCTTGGCTTGTATTTTCGAAATGAAGTTTTTTCAAAAGGAGCCGTCAAAGTTTCCGATTCCGTTGCGCCATTGCTTTCATTTGACTCATGATTGCGATTAGAATCGTTGACATTCCGAACGAAGGCAATTTTTAAACGTCCGTCTGAGGTTTTGTTAGAGAACTTTGGGAGTGGTTGGGCCAATTTGGGTTCTCTTGAGCTACCGCTGGAGTCGTGCTTTCTTTTTACATCCTTCGGTAAATAGAAGTTGCTCTTAGGGTTGAGGTCAAATGTCTTGGAGTTCGGTAAAAAGTGAGCGAAGCCATTATCTAAAATTTATTAGTGTCACTTTAGATAACAAGGCCAGTTGGTTACATTTGCGATTCTCGACTTTAACTTGGTTTTACAGAAATAAGTCATTGACCAAAATGTATCAAATCAAACGCAAAGCTATTTCGGGCAAAATTGTACTTTTCCAGAATTTCAAGCAAGTGAGAAAAATAACGTGCATCAATTTTTTAAATTACCATTTCCAATTCCAGTAATCCACATCCAACAGCCAAGAAAAATCATGCAGAATAAAAAAATGAAGTAAGCCTTGTATAGAAGCGTGTCTTCCGATCCTCTATCGTTGGGGGGCAAAGGCTGGTACAAATGGTCACTACGCCTACTACCTCTACCTCTCAAACATTTCCAGTCGCAATTCCAAGATGGAACTGGAAACATATATTGTCGACCACGGAAATGAAAAATTTTCCTGGCAAATATGGGACTGGAATGAGGTTGAGCTCTCGGTCTCGCTCTGCGTAAAGGTGGCGAAGGATTTAATAGATTTTTACCCGCAGGAAGTACAATGATGTCAGGGATTGGATGGACCATGATTTCTTTTATTTACGAGGGAAAGGAAGACTAGTTTTTAAAAAAAACTTATGGTGAAACTTTGCAGTATATTAGACCGGGTATGGTGTTGCACACAGTATGAATGTGTATAAATATGAGTCTCAGAAATATGAAACTTGTGTCGTTTCGAGGAACTAGCAATTAAGAAAGACAATGCGGCTTGTAATCATGTATAAAATACATCTAAATGCGTGGCTATTTTGTTTTATTATTTTTACTGAAACTGAAAGCATGAGTCGTATTATTTGATACGTATGATTTGATTGCTGCATAATGCATAGTCAGATTTGAAGATCTTTATTCCGCACAACTGCTCCAACCGCTGCTGCCCAACCGACATTGCTCTTTTTTTAAATTAATACTCCTGCATGAAACAAGATTAAACGCATGCATAAATTTTTTTGCAAACGTACATATGTGTATGCAGGTACATATTTCTAGAATCAATTCGTTCAACTTTATTCAAATTGTTAGTCCCCTTAGATTTAGATTGCTTCTCCATTTTGGAACGGTTCAGAAATGATTACAGTGATTGTATCATGCAATCGTGAAAGCATTAAGTGCAGCAATTTTCAAAAATTGTATTCATTTGTAGTACACGTATGCCAACCATAAAAGCATTTTATTGGATTGGTGCCGTCTTTTTCTAATTTGAAAACAAGATATTGTCATTTCAATAGGTTGACATTCCATGAGTTTGCTCTTAAGACTGATATACAGTATCGGTCAACTGTCCAGTAAAATATTTTTGATTGTCCAAATAAAAAATAGCTCGAATGAAAATCTTAACTTGCCCTATTACGTTTGTCTAAGGATGCCCCAATATGAAATAATTTTTGCAATAGTGTTTCCTTCATTATTTTCGCTCAAGATGTAATTAATAAGAAATATGCATGCAGTTTTTTTCGTTTTGCCAATTCAATTTTGGAGCCGGTGTCAACACTAATAAATAACAAAGGGGAAATAGCCATACTCTGAAAATTCGAAAGTAGGACACGTTGAGAGCTTTGAAAATGCCCTGGGAGCTGAAGACATCACAAAAGGAATGTGTTATGTTTGACAGCTAATAGCCACTATCTAGCAGCATGTTTGGAGGAAAGAACACGTATTACAGAGTCTCGGGAAAGTACATTGCCACCTCCCACCGTGGTGTTGCCAATTCAATATTTTATTCCATGTCGCACAGTTCTTCTTGCACGCTACCCCACTTAAACTCAAGTCGTCCTACTTTGTTGTCAGCCCGGCTCCTCTTGTTAGGTTAAGGATTTTTCCGAAACCTCCTACTTCCCTTTTGTCCAGCCGTAAATAAATATCTACACACTCACACTGGTACATATGTATCGATGATGCCATTTTAACGGAATGTAAATGCCATATTATGTAATACCTAGTCTAAGATCTTACAGGCATTTTTCACTAACATGCAATCAATATGTAATTTATAGTTCATGATTTTGTTTATAATCTTGCGTATTTTTAAAGTGTATGGATGAATTATAACTTAAATTTTATTGGCTAGGGTAAGCTAAGCCTGAAGTAATATTAATAAATTAAAAATCTAAATGTTTGCAAAACATGTATTGAGTAGGAAGATCTTACATTATTAGGCCGTTTGAAAGTAGCCCAAGCGATATCGTCGTTTTACTCCTCTTGTTAGGTTAAGGATTTTTCCGAAACCTCCTACTTCCCTTTTGTCCAGCCGTAAATAGTAAATATCTACACACTCACACTGGTATGTATCGATGATGGCATTTTAACGGAATGTAAAAGCCATATTAGTCTAAGATCTTAAAGGCTTTTTTCACTAACATGCAATCAATATGTAATTTATAGTTCATGATTTTGTTTATAATCTTGCGTATTTTAAAGCGTATGGATGAATTATAACTTAAATTCTATTGGCTATGGTAAGCTAAGCCTGAAGTAATATTAATAAATTAAAAATCTAAATGTTTACAAAACATGTATTGAGTAGGAATATCTTACATTAGGCCATTTGAAAGTAGCCCAAGCGATATCGTCGTTTTAATCCAGGGCGCGTAAGATAGAGACATTCATTTTTCGTGTACTTTACACACATAGCTTGTAATGATCCCGGGGAAAAGTAATCGATATCGATGTATAGGGAATGTGCTGCTAATGGGAAAAAGAAAGGTTTTATTATTTGCCACCACAAGTTCTTCCTAGGATGTCCAGGAGAAGCTCAGGAGCTGTCAAAGGTGTTGTATGAGTGTAGAGGTGCAAAGGAATTCCGAGAAGGAGATTTTGTAAGAGGGGGTTTGAGGCGGCATGTCAAAGCTCTATCCAAGGGGGAAGGGGGGTGGAGGGGAAAGGGTCAGGGCTGGGAGACAGCAGCAACAACAGCAAAGTTATAGCCAGAGGCAGTCTGGCCAGCAGGAGGAGGCTGACTATTGGCCATCCTTTTTCACCATCTTGTGTTCAATTCCAGTCATCATTATTCTCTACCATTACATATGCAAGATCTTCTCCAAGGTTCTTTGGGGGTCACTGCCGGTTAGATTGTACCATTTTAAATTAATCTCAAAAACGTTACTTTAAATGTGTCGTAACATGGGTTTGTAAATGTACATACATCTGTAGATATCGGTCGAAGTTTCTGGCCCTCGTCTTGATCATCCGGACAGGGCAAGAGCTGACGACGGCTTGTACCAATGGCTCCTGGACTGGCTGTCGAAGAACATCAGCAATCTCCAGAATGCCACAGTCCAGCTCAACAAGAAGACGGGAAGGCTGGTCCGTTATCCTGGCTTTGGAGTCACCAATTTCCAATACCAAGGAACTTGGATCAAGTTGGAGCGGATACAAACTCCAGAGATAAAGTGCCACGAGATCCCGTACGAGAAGATGATTCTCAGCTTTGACTCGTCTAGGATCAACCGTACTCTCCTGTACGAGCTGTTGGAGGAGTGTCGACCCACCTCAAAGAAAGGAGAGGAGAAAAAAGACACAATCATGATTTACGGAATGGATCCCTCCTGGCCAAACTGCTGGAAACCGTTGGGTGCAAAGGGGAAGAGAAAGAGAGCGTTGAAGAGCGTCATTCTGGCTGATGATATAAAGCAGAGATTACTGACGGACGCCAACGAGTTTTTGGANTATAAAGCAGAGATTACTGACGGACGCCAACGAGTTTTTGGACTCGCATGGGTATTATTAACATTTAATTAAATATTAAAGAACATTTGTTTTCCATGCCTGCTGAAAAAAACAAGATGAAATTTGAGTAGGTTGCGGTAAGACAAGTCTAGTCCGAGGAATAGCCGGTGAACTTGGGTTTGACATCTGCATCCTGCCCCTAAGCTCAGCAAAAGTGAGTGACGAGACCTTGGCTCATCTGATGAATTCGACTCCAGACAACTGCGTCATTCTGCTCGAGGACGTAGATGCTGTCATGAAAAACGCGAGTTCCAAACCTGGAGAAACGCCTTCGTGTTTGGTGTCACTGCCTGGCCTTCTAAATGCTTTGGATGGGGTTCACTCTGCGGACGACGGGAAGAATCGTATTTATGACGACGAATCAAGTGGAAACTCTGGACCCAGCGTTGACACGTCCGGGAAGAGTTGACCTGAAAATGTTCATCGGCTTTCCCAATGATGACCAGCTGAAAACGCTGTACGCTCGCTTTTACCCGGAAGCTGGGGTTATCATGAAAACCGAGTTTGTAAAACGCGTCAGAGAGCTTGCGATCAATGTCACGATCGCTCAGATTCAAGGCCTTTTCATGTTCTGCAAAAAGGATAGCGTCGAGGCAATGAATTTCATCCAGGAGTATTTTCAAGATCAATTTCTCATTTCCGAACTGGAACCCAATAAATAAAAACAAGCAGGTTGACGATGATAGGATAACATTTAAATTGTAAGCGCAATAATTGGCACGTCTCTCATAGGTAGCCAGGTAGTGTCGGCATTCGCCCCCAACTCCCAAATTATAAAAATAACTTTTAGTTATACTTTATGATTTCTGGCGTATGTAGTATGCACGAAAAGTCAGCAAGTCTAAGCATTTAGGTAAGGAGCCTGTACAGTATGATGAGAAAACCTGAAAGGGGCAAGCTGAAACAAGGGCATTTGAAGAGGTTTGGAATCTACTTGTCACGTATGATATTGGTATTGTTGACTGAATTTGACTTTCGGGAAAATGCCATCGCAGGTTTGTACTTTAATGTAAATAGAACTTTTATTTACTTGTATGCTTCTTGAGATTTGACTCAATCTGGCAATTTAATTTCTCAGTTATATTCTAGTAAAAGTAAGAATCTACTTTTTGCACATGGCACAAAATTTACACCTAATAAATTAATGCTTATGGTTGACCTTCACAAAACATTTTGTGGACTGTTTCAATTAATCTATTCATTACCTCTCTGTACTTATTCTTGGCGAAGTCAACATTTATGCAGAATGAAGCAGAAGACACAATGAAATCTTAATATCATTTTCTCCAAAATGGCTTGAAAATATTTTCAGCATTTTTATGTACCATCTGCCGTCCTGCAAGAAATTCAACACCACAAATAATGAACTGCATTGAAAAAAGGGATAATTTTATCTAAAGACGAAACATCATTATAATGGTTTTCATTTTGAATCCTTTTCAAAGCACGCAAGCAACATGACGTAGATATTATGCGATATTGCATCTTTCATTATTCGACAAAAATACTACGATTTGGACTACGATGTTTTCAAAACAACCCTGCATAATTAATGGACAAACCCATTTCAGTTCGATCCTGACGTTGTTCAAAAGTATTTCAGCTATAAAATATACACGCTATAGAATTTTGCATTAAATTGCAAATGTTATTTCAAAGAAAAGGTTGACGGGCACCGGGAAAAACAAAGGACACCTGCTGGTTTACCAAAGCTGCTTGATTTTATGCATTACATTCTGAGATAGAGCTATTCCAACTTGTGATATTTTTTTCTAATGACCCAAAGAAGTTGGAATCAAATGTTTTAGTCTCATCCACACGTCATGCAACTTGCAAGATAATACAACTGACGTCATTGCAGAAAAATTGACTACTTAATCCTATACACACATACATTTCATCTTCCCATCGTTTGCTTCGCATAAATTTCAGCGCTTCTTAAAAGCTGCTCGGACCAAGGATTTTTCGGAGTAAATGCAAATCAAAAACTACATTATAACCAATTATCCTAATAGATTCAAAGAAAATTCTTAATAACAGCTTCTCCGAACTCCTTGAATTGTTCAAATACAACAGTTTCAACTACAGATTCGCACCTTTCTCAAGAGCTATCATCATTAGAAAACACAAGGTTTTCCATGCATGTTGACAAACGTGCTACGTGAGTCTCACTTGCTTTGAATAATAATTAATGAGGATACAAAATATGTATGTGAACAAGCATGATAAAGCATGCATATTTCTTACATTAGAGTTTTTGTCTACAAGTTTAGTCTTTTCCTCGAACTTCAAACAACTTATGCCGATTTATAAGTAAAAAGAAAACGTATGAATTTAATTTTCTAAATTGTTTAACATGCATATCGCCTGTTTTTCATCAAAAATCATTTCATTTCTTTCACTTAAAAAATTAAACTTGCAAATGACAATGAAAAGTTTTTTTAACACAATGCATATCTATGTACATCAAACAATATAAAACATAAAGATAAGTTTATTGCAACGCGTGTATTTTAATTGACGCTTATGTGAATAAAATCATTCATTCATGTTAGTAAAACTATTTTTTGAAAAGTTAACCCGAAAACACGTTAAACAATATTTAATATTTAGAGATACCTACACATACATATAATTTGTGTACGCATCCATCACACACATATCTACAGATGCATAAAATTATGCAACTTTGCTCCTTATTAACTGTTCGTGTAATGAAGCAATTATGTGAATACATGTTTTCTTGTTTCCGTCTACTCATACATATCTGATGCTAATCCTTAGATACTTATACCTATGACGCATTTGATGAATCACAGATGCTTGAAGATCCGAAGGTTTCCATACCCATAAAACGTGGTGTAAACTTGTCTAGAAATTCTCATTAGCTGACTTGGTCAGAACGAGAAAGTATACGCTTACATTTTGCTCCATTCTTAGAATTTTTCCTATTCTTTGGTTCGAACAGAAACGCAATAGTTTGTCACATTATCTAACCGTCAAAATGAATAGCAGTTTCCTCCCACTCCTGTTGGCCTGTCTGACCGCGACTATCATTTCTTACACGGATGCTGCTGCTGCTCCATCCCCCGACCCTGACCCTTCTCCAGCACCTAAGAGAATTGTAAATGTTGGAGTTGGTCAGTTTTGCAGTCTGGGCGCCGCTCCAGTTGGTCCAGGCGGTTCGTGGCAAGTCGTTGAGAAAGACGTGGAGAAGGTGTGTGCTCCAGGAACGGAATGCAGAAAAGGAGCGTGTAACTGCAATGATCTTCCGGATGGAAGTGTGATGGGACTGGCAACTGACTCTCAGGGAAATCATGTTTGCAGAAAAATTGCTGGACAGAAATGCGCTGCGGATGGGGAGTGTTTTGAGGGGGTGCAGTGCAAGCAAGGAATTTGTACTTGTGATAAGAACAAAAACGAATACTGTGTGGATTACAAAAATGATGTGATAATTTTAGCGTAAATTTATATTGTAATCTATGAAAAATAGGACTTTTTAAATAAATATTTTTCATGCTTTCGACATGTTTTCGTAAAATATCTTGTATTTTGTGCATTTTGACATTCTCATGTACTTCCCTGACTTATAATGAAGTACTTGTTGTTTAATAAAGTTACTAGATTTGATCAAATGATTTCTATAAGCGTCATTCGACCCGAAGCCGTCTGATCTGAACTTGATTCAAAAAATTCTGAATAATTATTTGCAGATACAGATTTACAGATAGATTCAAACTTGGTTTCCAATGAAATTCAAAAGCTTCAGAATTTTACATAAAATTCAGGCGACTTATTGAAGCTAGAATTTTACATAAGATTCACGACTCAAGTCAAAACATTCCAACTAACTCTGTACATAAATAGGAATGGAATGTGGCTAAAAATGAGTCCGTTTGTCTCAGCCATACTAAGATCCAAACCTGCCAACTTTCTCCGAAAATGTCAAATGTCTTCA
>JAHZMY010001213.1:0-15931 GCA_027743915.1 Seira sanloemensis
AATAGACGAGTATTTACAGTTTTAGGTTTTTGATTAAATCATTCTAATTCGACTCTATTCGATCTCACAAGAACAAACATTATAATTGACTAGTTTTAGGCATGTTTATTATTAAGCTAATAAAATATCAATGAACTCTCTCTTTAAACAAGTTTCAAAAAGCATTTTCTCATCAATAAATACGCACAACGATTTCATCCTTGTACGAATGGACAAGAGCTTCTGCCACACTGTTGAGGTCTATCACTGCCTCGACAACGGTGCCAACTCCGTACGATCGACGAGTATCGGCTGCAAACGAAATTCGAAGCTGCTTCTTCCCGTTTGGCAGCTTGATGAAGTTTGAGGCTCCCCAGAATAGGCCGTATTTTTTAATGCTTGTAATTTCCTTCTTCAAGTCCTCCAGGTCACGGGATTCATCGGCGGGGGAAACGTCTACGATAAGGCTGGTCACAATCATTGGAGCAGTTCCTTGCGGTGGGTTGGATTTTAAAATGGCTAGTTTTGCTATCCGCTTGTGGCCGTCCTCGTCAGTTTTGGATAAGTCAACATCCTCCTCCGAAATTAAGTCTCTGGAGCGGACACGAGTTTGAATTTAACATGCTTTTACTTTAAGTTCCGATTTTTTCTTGAATTCTTACCGTCTTAAAGTGTTGAATAGAGTTGGCTTTACAAATTCTCTGTAAAATTTAAAAGCGATATTTTTACGATATCTTTCAATTACTTTATTGAATGAATGAATTCATTTACTTGTCAGCCAATCCAGCATCCAGATACTTTTGAACCTCCTTAATTTCCTTCTCATTCAAAATTTCCTGCGGTATAACTGTCTTGTTAAACTCATCCAGGGTCATGACAGGAAATCTCACCAACGGAAGAGCGTCTTTCAGCATCATTCTCAAATGTTTATGCATCTTTCCTCACCGTGTGTCGTCCGCATTCCACTTTGCCCCATCTACGTAATTCATTTAAGAGTCCTCGTAAAAAGTATTTATTTCTTTGGCATTAATTCATACTTACATATTTAACTTACTCCAATACTGCCAAGAACAAGTCGATTTCCCTAATGTGCAGCTCATTCATCTTCAAGAGGAAGGATAAATTGTTACTGGTCAAATTCAAGAAATCCTTTCCAGCAAAAACTGCCGTCGCATTGCTGAAAACCATGAAAGAGTTTTGAAATAAGGAAAAGTAGAAATTGCACCCAAAAATGATAATTTTAATATCGCTTATGCTAATGTATGTATCATACTTTTGTATGAATTCGATAGCTTTTTGTTCCAGTTCAATCTCCTTCAAATCTCTCGCAACTTGGAAAATTGAAGCCGCATTACTATCATCGATCCCATCCTTGAGCAAAGTCGTGCATTGAGCGGTGAGGGAAGCAACACGGTACTTTTTGGCGAGGGGAAGTACCTCAAGGGCTTCCTTCGCACTTCCCTCGAGCTGATCAATGTAGAGAAACTGTTGAGCCAGAAGTGACAAAGAGGCATTAAAATGTATAATGTTATAATGTGTTTATGCACACACGAGCGACTCGGAACGTGATGAGGCGGTTATAACTAAGAGGATTGTTCTGATTCTCTCTCTCTCTTCCAACTTCAGAGAAGAATAAACGAAGTGGAAAAAGTTGAAAATTGCATGATGTCGAATGGCGTTGGCAAAGTTGTAATAATTATTATGATTTTCACAGTATTTTATGGTCGACTGAACACAATGCTTTTTGATACGATTATTACTGAAAGAAGGGAAAAGTTTTGTTGTGTGTGTAAGTAGTTGAGAAGAAGAGAGACTCGACAATTTCAATAATCATTTTATTGTCACCTGGATAAATCGTTTGAATCCTGATGTTGTAACGCCATCAATAACGATCTCCTTCACTGGACCGTGAGCTTTTTCGAGGAGCCTTTCAAACACGGCCGATCTCACTTTCAGGACGAGGGAGTGAGAATGCACAGGTGTCTGCTCGTTTCCCACGAGGAAGCGCACGTCGGAGAAGAGGTTGTTTTGGAAGGCGTAGTGGAACTGCTCTCGCCCCGTGTGGAGGTGGTCACGCCAGTGGGAGTCGGACATTTTCAATTTTTGTAATTCAATAAGTTAGCAACGAACAAAGGAAAGGACTTAAGGAATAGCTTATTCCAATCGAATGAGTGAAAATAATATGAACAATTTGAACCGGGGTTGCACGGGAATATGGCGAGATGATAATGAGCAAAGTGAAAAACAGTTTCATGTGGACCAATTCTCATATCATGATTGGTACTTATCTGTACGCGTGTGTCTTTTATCAAGTTCAGTGTTGAATTGATACCAATGCGGGCGTGTACTATGCACTATATTTAGCAAATCTAAAGGTCATTTCTATACACTTTTGATAAAATGATTAAATCGGCAAAGTAAGAATGGATGTGCGAGATTTTATTTCATTTCAAGTATTACATATTTATAAACGAAACATTTAATATTGCATAAGTAAAACTACCTATTATTGCTATTGCTCGTTTCAATTTTTGAAGTCAAGGTTTACATTTACGCAGGAATCCTCTTGAACGTTTTTGCCACTGTTCCACCAAGCACGAGTCGCACTTCCACAAGTTTTGGGAACACCATCCAAATATTAGAGGTCTGGTCCAAAGATCAATTTTTGAAGTCGAGGTTTACATTTACGCAGGAATCCTCTTGAACGTTTTTGCCACTGTTCCACCAAGCACGAGTCGCACTTCCACAAGTTTTGGGAACACCATCCAAATATTAGAGGTCTGGTCCAAAGTCTGCAGGTGACCCCGGAACTTGACGATTTCGCTTTCGTCTTTCCTGTTAAATATGCTCTTCACAAAATCGACATCGTAGTGAGGGATGCATACCGAGAGAATCTTCAGCTCCCTGCAGTGTACCAGAAATGTAATGTCCGAGCACTTTTGTCCAAGGTAGCATTTGAAAATGGTCAACTTGGGGAGGTCCAATACACCCTTTCCACGAACCTCGTCCCCACTAAGCACTAACGTCTCCAAGGTTGAACGGAACTGGTGAATTAGCTTGAAGAGCGCTGCCTGGTAAAACCTTGTATAGGAGAGGTCCAAATGGAGATGCTTCATATCCCAGTTTTTACCACGAACTGCATTCCTCAAGTCAACAAGGTAGTCGAGGTCGACGCTCAGAGACTCGGGCTTTGTGTACTCTAGAAACTCAAACTCGCGACCACTGTTAATCCTCTTGATTCGTTTCACGTGTTCGTTCGCAGTCAGAATGGCCTTTACAAAGGGGAGCTCTATATTGTCATAGTCCAGTCGTTCCAGGTGCTCCAACTTTGGAAAGGGATGGGTCGCAACATCCTCTTCCGAAACAGGCATCGGCTCGTCGCCACCATAACCCTTAATAATCGCGAGACTTTTGAGATTTGGTGTGTGCAGGACGCACTTCTGCACAAACTTGTACATGTGGTGCTGACTGGCCAACGTGGCTGAGAAAATTACTTTCAGCTCCCAAAGGTCGCTGCCGACAATCGGCAAGACTTGCAGGGTAGTCTGAGAAAAGTCCCCAAAGTTGTCGACGGTCCGATTTGGGATACTCAAAGTCAGTGAGCGGCTAAAGAAAGGGTGGATTTTTCTCGTTGCCCGCAATTTCTCCAGCATACGCTCCTGTTGATGCCGGTGCGTGATGTTGCAGGTCATCGTCGAGTGGGTATCCACATCCGGCTCCCACGGTGACACGGGAGGATCACGCATCTCAATCTTTTTGAGAAGGAGCGCCTCACAATGTTGGCGGACATCATGCGCCCAACGTCGACACACAAGGCGGAACCGTTTCACATGAACGACTTCCAGCTGGGCCGCGTTGAGGAACGCTTCCTGCTTAATTAGGAACGGCAGAGCGATCTTCCAGTTGAGCTTGGGTCTCACCAGGTCACGTAAACGGGTGTTTACATTGGACAACGTCCACAGGTCCTCAGGGTCGTTAATGTATTGCAAAATGTTATCCAATATCTGCAAAAGGGGATAAAGTTTATGTTAGTTGTTGTAATGCACTTTTCTTGGAGCCATTTAGCAAAATATCAAGAGTTTTCATTAAAACATTTTACTCGCCTCGTCGCAGATTTGATCCAGCGGGTTTTCATTAGCACATTGTGCTTCCTCACCACCCATTCGGCCTAACACATCACCCATTATTACGACTTTATAATGCTTTAAAACTTGTTGATCAGAGCTCAGAGCTGCAGGTGATTTTTAATTTGTGTGAGAACGTTTCCACTTTTCCTGAAAGTATGAATGAATGCGCATCTAAAATAAGCGGTCATAATTATTATGACCGCTGTTGAAAAGTTTGCATTTCGTAAACTTTATTGCTACATTTCGAACATGTTATCCATGGTGAACCGTATTTTATGCAAATTTGTAAAAATCCACTACACCACACTGACCACACCACATCTGGTCTAAAGCACGAAACAATCCCATTTAGTTTAATTTTTTGCTAGTTTGAAAATAATCCATCAAGAAATCATATGCGTTTTCTGCAAAATTACGTCGCATGTTTCGCTGACTGATGCATTTCAATGTTTTTCCTTTGTCTAACTTTGCCCTGCCTGTGCTCACATTTCTCAAGCCAAAGTGCACTATTGGTTTCACAGTATGCCCCACATTTTAGCGCGTAATCAAGAATAGTAAATATTTTGCTGATGCCGAGAAGCAGTAGGATAATGACAAGCGAAATTTTGTACATTACCAAAGCAAAAAGGTGAATACTAGTGTGCTCTACTGAAAAGCTAAAAGTTTTAACATTTTAATTAATCTTGACCCGTGAGGACCTGCCTGGAAGATTGATAGTTACTTTGTGAAGGAGTACAAGTATTAAACTATTCTAATAGATAAAAATGGCAGCAACGACTTCAGAAGTGAAGCCTGATGTGAAGCCCGAAGTTGAAAAGCTTGACCTGGGTGACTTGGAGGAGGATGATGATTTCGAAGAATTCCCTGCAGACAGTAAGCGCGCATAATACGTATTTTTAAATGCATTTTAGTATTTAAACGTAACAATTAAGTTATTGAAGCAAAAGGTCTTGAGTCCTGATGTAAGAGTTCCTGTTTTCTTTTTATTTCAGACATCGGCACAGTGAAGAATGAAGAAGAGGAGGAGGTGAAGGTGTGGGAGGACAACTGGGATGATGATAACATTGAGGATGACTTTAGTTCACAATTAAAGTAAGTTTTTGAACTGCCTTCATTCTAACATGCTTTGTCAGCCAACACCCAATGCTTCTTCAACAAATATTATTTTAAATACTATATATAATAGAGTCAACATTTATTGAGATCTATTCTGCAAAATGCAAAATGGTGCAACTCGCGTGTTGTAATATTAATACCGACTTTTCATATTTATTTCCAGGAAAGAGCTGGAAGTTCAAGGCTTTATTGGCAACTCGGGCAATCCCCCAAAGATTAAAAAGGAAAAGTGAACACCGGATATTTAAGACGATTTTTTACCTGTAAATAATTAATTAATGTATGCGTAAATAAATAATTTAATTGTAAAGTTTTCCTTATGAAAGCTTCCAGTAATTTTGATGACCTTTCTTAAATAGTTCATTATTTTTTTTGATTTTGTTGTAATAAGGACAAAGGACAATGCACATTTAACTAGAAAGTAACATATTTCCATTATTAAATGAAATCTGCATTTATTTGACTTCCGTTTTTATGTGATGCACAAGAGCATTGTTCCATGTTCCATACTTTGCACATTGGAAGTTCCAATTTGCAACGTGGTCACGGTCACAGCGTGTGTAGTTTTTGGAATAAAGGCAAGGAAAGAGCCCATATCCTGTCGCGTGCTTATGCATACTTCTTGGTTCATATTGCAGTAAATAACTGCATTCTTCCTATCCTTCATATTTTAAAAAGCATATATACCGTTGGCATATCTTTTAGATATCCTTTTAGACTAAACTTTGGGACAAGGCATGTTCATAGTCAGTTTAAACCGAGTGCAGCTGGTGATCATGAATAATTTTTTAAAATGACTTTTTCTCATATATTTTCGCATTACTCATAATTTCGGGGAACAAGAAGAGAGCGACGACGTGACAAGTAAGAAAGTGGTATGTATGTGTGCATCTTTTTATTCCATAAAACTTTCCATCAGATTTTTTAGACAGACATTTATAAAAAAAAAGTGCAACTTTTCTTTCGATCCGTAATTAAAAGTTCCCCTTGTAATTTCCAACATTAATTACTACAAAACGAAGTCAGTGTTGGCGTGCCCCTTGTATTCCATAATCCACCAGAGAGAAAAGCATGTTAACCGCGTTACCGTAAGCAATCATTTTAGTATAATCACTTCGGTTTTCGTGAGAAATTGAACGGTTCGGAGTGGCTATAATTATTTCTTTCAAAGAGTCTACTTTGTAATTATTTAAGCCATTTTTGCCTTTTCAAATACTTGCCAATACTTACCAATTAACTTTTCGATGCTTTTATCGGTCTGAACCTTATTGACACTTAATCCTTACTTCTGCATATGAAATGCAATTAAACTTTTTTTAATAGATTTTTTTGTTATAGGCATGTATGTGTGTGATTAACAGCTTTTTCTTGTATAAGCTTTGAAGGAGATGACAAAGTCATCATGACTTCCATGAAAAAGTTGATTACAATCTTGTGCACTGTGAATACTTTCGTAGGTATCTACATTTATATTTTAAAATATAAGATGCGGTAATAAAGTGTTGAAGACTAAATTTTGAATTACTTTTAATTTAATAATTGCATTTTTTGCTGAAGGCATCTACTATCATAACATTTTTCCACCTAAATTTTTATGACTTACAAATCTAATTCAAATGAAAAACATCAAGCGTTCATTTCACTTCATCCTTTTAGAGATTCCTTAAGTTATGCAAGTTATGCACATAGAAAGAGCCCAAATGACTTTTCTTTCACTTAAAGCTTTATAACTACGTTTTTCCAAATACGCTTTTCATTCAACAAATCATTGACTAACAGATTTCATTACAAGCTAGATTGAAGCGATAGCTTGAAGCATGATTTAAAGACATAAAGATTAAGTACACAAAAACCTAGAATGCATCCATTACTTTCTCCTTGATAAAGTGCAGTTCCAGTCGCATTTCCCCTACGTTATCCAGCGATAATAAAAAACATACGTATTGGGGGAAATTATTACATTTTCGTCTTCTGATAATGACCACTTTATTACAACTTCAGTATTCTAATTAAGAACATATTCCAGACATCTACGAATTCTTCCAGCTTTCACACTCATGGAATAATGTCATTGTATTATGCTTCCTGCGACTCCACAATTCTGACCTGGCACTGACACTAATTACCCTTTTTGTGTGCCTTCCAGGACAGTCGGACAAGATATTTACCATGTCACATACAACAGTTTTCTCTTTCTTATTAACATTTACCAAAGATTTTTTGTGTGAACCAAATTAACATTTTTCATACTAGGCATGTTCTATGTGCTTGTGATGCTAACAGACCGGCTTCTTCCGTCGAAGCAACGTGCTACCATAAAAAGTTGCTTCAGTCTTCCTCTTGAGCCAAAAAGAGTGAGTTGCAAAGGGATATTTTTTTTCTTCCTTTTATCGTCACTTTTATTATCACTAGCCTTTTTTACTACTGTAGTCAATGCATTCGTGACAAGTTCCAGTATTACCAAAAACGTGCTTCATATATATGAAAAATATATTGATAGCAGCAACATCCTCACGACCACGACTCGGAATATTCTCAGCCGCAGAACCACTTGCACTCGCTCTTCCACACGGAGCCAAGCAGTAATATTGTGGACCAGTATTGGGGAAGCTAAATGTTTCCACCTTCATCATTGCCAACAACACCAGCAGCAGCAACAGCATTACAAGAAGCAGCTTGGCCATATCAACACATTTATCCAGTTCAGCTGGAGAAGCTCTTCCAGTGGTAGTCCTTATCAGTATCAGCACGCTAGTCGTCCACACTACTTCAAATGGCACGCTGAACCTCGTCTCACCACGAATCAGACTCCAGTAGTATTTAAAGAGGAATCGCCAGACTTTCCTCAGAGTTTGATTTTGAAGACGAGAGAAGCCGGTGGTGGGTGGAAAAGTGCTCTTAATACGCATTCTCATTGTGATAATAAAAGTAGAAGGAAACGTGGTGCAGTTGGAAGTTTTGTGTGTTGGAAACCAAAAACTCCGGGAAGATATTTTTCAACAGTTTCCAGTCGGGATTTTAGTTCGAAAAGTTGTTTAGAAGGAATCAAAATGGCAGATTCTGGGAAGAAACGTGTTTGCATTGTCGGCTCTGGAAATTGGTAAGACTCTGAGAGAGAAATTAATGCATTCTTACACATACTTGTATGGAAACTATGTAGGTATGTATGTACATGTTTCATGACATTGACAATGAATATTTTCTCATGTCTGGAATGAAACAGGGGTTCTGCAATTGCAAAGATCGTTGGGGACAACGTTGTCAAGTATTCTGACATGTTCGAGAAAAATGTGAACATGTACGTCTACGAAGAGATGGTCAACGGGAGAAAGTTGACTGAGATCATCAATCAGGACCATGAGAACGTCAAGTATTTACCTGGTCATCCGTTACCTTCCAATATTGTAAGGAGCTTTACTATAACTTTGTGAGAGTGTGAGAGGACATGAGTCATTTCGGCTCAATCCAATTATGTAATGATGGGAAAACATATTTATTGTGTCTCGTGTGCAGATTGCAGTTCCAGATGTAATGGAAACCGCTCAAGATGCGGACATTCTGATCTTTGTCCTGCCTCACCAGTTCATCAAGCACACTTGCAAGCCGCTTGCAGGCAAGCTGAAGCCAGGTGCTTTCGGCCTTTCTTTAATCAAGGTAAATCTGTCATCTTTGTCTTTAAGCTTAGAGCAAAGTACTTTCATTAGTTTTGCATGCGCTAAATTTTTGGACTTTTTTTCTTCCTGTCTTTTCGGAGAAACACTTAAAATTCCTCTGTAAGGGCTTTAAGAAGCTTTCTTTTTTTCATGTACACTTCAATGCTTCCCAGTATTTTTGGAGTCCATCAAAAACAATTTACGTAATGTTTCATATTGTGAAGCTTCATGTTTTAAATTATTAAGCTGGAGTCGGTGAGGGATTGAAAAAAATTATAAACTGTTTTTTCAAGGGGAGAAGTTTTTCTAAACTTTACATTTTCTTTTTACACGTGGCTGTGCTTGGCTATGAAGGAAACGAATGCATTTTACCTGGTTTCATGCAAACACTGTTTTCTCATTTTCATCAACAACTTCAGGTAGATAGGTAGATACTGTGGTGTTGCGTGACCGGTTATGCCAAGCTGAGTGAGCACCATTGTAGTAAATAATTTATTATGTAATTGATGAGTAAAGGCGGGCAAAGTTTCCCCCCTAATGTTTCCTTTCTCACATTATCTCCGACTGACCGGAACCATGAATTCCTTAAAATTCCATTGACCATGGCGAGATTGCACAAAGTAGTAGATAGATATTTATGTACACGTGCTGCTAGCTACTTTAGAAAATGAAAAAGGCCAATTTCAGACAAAATGTTTGATTTTCGCCCAAAAATAACCAAAAACCGCAAACTTTTTTCTTCTGAGTACTTTTGTCCTTTAACTTTGTTTTGTTGGCATTTGTTCCTGGTTCCAGAGGCATGGTGCATGACGATGATGATTTTGTTACTTCATCCTCGTTAGCTTTACCTGTTCTGTCAAAACACGTTACATCATGAAAAACACAAGAAGAGGTGACGCATTTGCTGGATAACTTTTTAGGACAAGCACAAACTGTGAATTGCTGGCATTTCCACATTTATATACAAGTCAAAACACGTTACATCATGAAAAACACAAGAAGAGGTGACGCATTTGCTGGATAACTTTTTAGGACAAGCACAAACTGTGAATTGCTGGCATTTCCAAATTCATACATTTTTTGAACATGCTTATTGACAACTCTTTTTGGAGACTGGTATTCCAACAAACCAAGCCTCCTGTGGTACATTGAAGGTTGTGTGAAAAACCAAAAACCAGTTTGATGGAAACTTTTACATTTTTACAACATTCTTTCCAATCGATGAGTAGGAATTTCAGCATTGGAAAATGTGCTCGGCTATGAATTTTTGTCAGAAGCCAACTTTACAAGATTCAATCGCTTTTTTTTAAAAACTGCTTTTAGATTGATATAGGTATTCATGAATACGTGTATACATAAGTAGAAGCATCACAGGTCTTGCACAATATTGAGGAAAGTAAGCTACATGTTTTCATAAGTTTCAAGGTCTTTTTTTGGTGGATAGGAAGACACTTTTATCTCTGCAATGCAAACTATGAGCTATCACCCGCCCACTGAGGACTCATTAACAAAATTGGAGTGATGAAACGATAAATAACAAATAAACTTGAGCCTACCGACCGGCCTACCGCTTTTGGAAGTATGAAAATCGATGCTTGTTATTACATAAAAAAATTAATGAGAAGCACTCGAAACGTGATAATTTCGGGTGAATGTGATATATCACGCATATGAATCCTTGGAATTTGCTATAATTGCGACTGACAGAAATGGAGTCGAAATGGGTTCTTTCTGCATGCACATAATAAGTTCGCGTAACTTTTTTCCACCCAAAATGTATGCAGCAGAATGATTTGATGGATGAGTAACTCATTTTCCGCCTATAATTACATGACTAGATGAAGTTTGTTTTTATTAGACTTTAACCTGTAACATTGCATCGTAACAAGAGTAAAGATCATGAACTTCAAAGTTCGCTTTTTATGCGTGAGTGTGTTGCTTTCATACTCGAGCTTTGACTTGCTTCCCACACTGAACCCAAAGCTTCATATAGTTTACATTTTTCTGATGTGACTTTTTTTAAAACACTGATAAGGTTGTTCTATGCTCATTATGCTTGTATTCATGTGGTATTTTTAGAGATTCATGTGCATGTTCAAGTGTATGGATGACTTTAAGATTTTTCTCTTATTGTAACGCTTGATTATGCAATGTTAATTGTCTTTATATGAAAAAAATTCCTGTGTTCAATAGGTTGTAGGTAGTCAATTGTGAATGACTCGTTTGTTTTTCAGGGTTTCGACGTTGCCGAAGGTGGTGGCATTGAGCTCATTTCGTCCAATTATTACAAAGACCTTGAATATCCCTTGCAATGTTCTGATGGGAGCTAATCTAGCGGGAGAAATAGCAGATGGAAAATTCAGCGAGACAACAATCGGTACAGCAAAACAAAATCTTTCCCAGCTCCAAAATAGGAATGAAACGGGAGTGGGCATCATATAATTGAAAGAGTACACCAACTGTGAAATACGATCTGTGTCATTTTTTGCACGGTTCTCCTCTTATTTATAGGAATGTGCCCATATGTAGTTAAAAGAAGTGAAGTCATACTTTTTGCATAGATTTATGTTTTAATGCATTTTTTTGCTACATCAGATTTCGTACAGAAATACTAGGCTAATGACTATATGTGCATATGTTTGTAGCAGTAATAAAATGCCAATGTCATGTAATCTTTGTATTCCAGGTGCACGAGATGCGGAGCAAAGGAAGATTGCTGCATAGACTCATTCAAACTAACGACTTTCGGGTGGTAGTTGTACAGGACGTTGAAACAGTTGAGCTATGTGGAGCTTTAAAAGTAAGCCCAAGTGCATGATATTCTTGTATATTACCTTATTGCTGCTCATAGGCAGCAGCAGCTGGGAGAGAGTGTACTTTTTGTTAACTCTCACTGGAATTTTTTATTTGTATTTTTTTAAATATCAAGACGCTGAGTATAAATTTCAAACTAACGATAAACTGGTACTTTAAAAAGTGCTCTATCTGCTGAAACTATTAGCAACATTTAACTCATATAATTAGTTAATGAAACACGAGTCCTAATGGAATGGGATATGTAGAGAGCTTGACAAGTTTCCTTTGTCAATTAATGGAACATTTGATATCAACTTCAATCGATTATGTTGCAATATATAAAATTATTGCGAATGCCTATATTTTTACAGTCTTTTGAGGAATTGGAGAAGGAAATGCTGAATGGCCAAAGACTGCAGGGTCCCATGACGGCTGCGGAGGTTAACCACATGTTGAAAGCTAGGAAGCTTGAAGACAAGTATGACTTGCTTTGATTTCATGTTGATAGAAAATTACCTTTTTACCTTTTTATTTGTGTACATGATGAAATTGAAAAATCTCAGGTTCCCCCTCTTCACTGCCGTTCATCGTATTTCAATAAATGAACTGAAACCGCAGCAGCTCATTGACGCGATCCGAAATCATCCAGAGCATATGTACGTAAAATCATAATTAGAAATGTTTAGTCTAAAACTATTTTGACTAGTTTAATGAGCAACAATGTTTTCAGGCGACGTGCTCCTCACAAAGTAGGAGACAGAAAAGCTAAACTTTAAAAAAAAGTCACACAAGCATCCATCATCGGCCAACTTTCCATTTCACTCCTTCTTGCAACCACACTGCTTTTTAATTAAAAGCACTTCCAACCGTTAATTTTATAGAGAAATTGGACAAGGACATTCTTTCTAACTTACATTTTCAGTTACTTTTTCAAAAATCTAACCACAGTCACAGTTTTTAGTGCAAAACATTAGCAAATTTTACAGAAATTAGCCAATAGTTTTTATATAGGATGTAATTATCACATTACACTAATGAATTTGTGTTAAAACGTGTCTAGTCCACTTTTATAGTGAAACTTACATTAGACTGAATTTAGTGTTATCAATTAGTAAATATAAGAGAAAATGGAAATGATTAAAGAGAAATTACTTCACAACCTTGTCTTGCTCTGCTTTTGTATATGACAATGTTATTTTTAGAAGTTAGATGAACTTGAATAACATAATATTTTACTAACCTTCAGATCATGAAATCATGTGGTCATGTTTTAATTTCAATTTTTATTTTGCTTATAGATCGACCCATCACTTAATTTAAGTATGGACCAAAACTGAGTGCAATCATTGCGCTTTGTGTAAATGGTGGTGCGACTTTTCTTTGAGGAATCAAATACGTAGTGCGTACTATATTTTTGAGACTTCTGCAGACGACCAAAAACTCATTTTTTCATTAGACCAGTCAAGTGTGAAATATTAAAACTAACTTTTATGAACAAAATATATTTGTTTAAATACTAACTCAAGAATCTGTGAAATTGTTTTTAAAAATTGTCCAGTGAAAGGAATCTTTGATTATTGCAAAAATTGAATTATAAATTTAGCTTTTAAAGCCAATTTTGAGATGCATGAATGTAGTTGAAAATGTAGTGAAATTAACGCGAGCTATTGTAATGTAGTAGCTTTCTATAGTGAAAACAGCTTCTGTCGAGGCAATTTATTTGAGATTATGCTACTGGCAATAAAAAATAAAATTTGAAATAAGGACAGCTTTACGTAGTTTTTGAATAGTTTAGTTTAGCAAATGTTTCCTATCGATAAATTTTCTACATATCCTTACATTTGTTCTTACATTCCTCCTTTTCAATCAAACAGTTGTAGTAATAAAATTGCCTTCCATGACTTGCACATAGTGGATAGTGGCGCATCAATTATCTACATACATAAAATACATATGTAGTTGTTGAAATATTTGTTACAAAACTTTCTTCCATGTTGAGAATGTGACAAGACAAAAAATAAAGTACTTACCGATAATTTTAGTACTTATGTCTTTGCTTATCCGAAAATAGCTCATAGTTAATTAATGTGCCGAATTTCGATGACTTGATGATGTGACGATGCTTTTAAGTTGTCAAATTGTGTAAGCCCATTATGAAACTGCCCGTTGTCTCATAAATATATTCTTTGTTGTACCTCCTCTAGTTATGAAAACAAAACTACTATTTTTCACAGACAAATTATCGCTTTGTTACGTCCCGTTTCTCAACTTAAACTCATAATAACGTCCAAAATTTATATTCGCATATATACATATGTACAATGGTACGAAACGGTATAACAATTTGAAAGGTGCGAATGAAATGCTAAGTACTTATCCTCATAATTCGGATGTCAATCTGATCCAGTTTGCCCCAGTTAGTGGAAATTCATCAACCGTGCTAAAAGTTCCAGGATGCTTGTTTTTGTTTTATGTTTATGTAAATGTTTGATTAAAGATTTTGCTAGAGTTGATGAATGAATGTCGAGGAAAAAATGCTGTATAGAATAATTACCGTTCGACTTGTTCGCTAAATAATTCATGGGGGTGCTTGACATTGTACTTTCATCTGTCTTATGAAACCTTTCCAAATATGTGTTTCATTTCTAAATAAAGACATTTTCACACAGAAAAACTTAAAATATAATGAAAATAATGTGTCAGCTCATTGGCTTTGTGTTCTTTGATTAACTTTAAATAGCTTTAATTAACTTGCATTCCCATAAATTACATAAAGCATATTAGCATTAAACCACTTTGCAACCAATTTTCCTAGTCGCGATTAATTAGCTGTACGCGCGCGCGGTAACTAAATTTAATTACTAAAATCATTTCCTGTATCTGAATTAATACAGGAACACATTGTCCAGGTGGATACAAACCACGGCTCTTGCATAATATACCACGCTACATTCAACTTTATGCAAATAGGATTAATTTTTTTGATACTTTGGAGAGTTTGCAAGTGAAAGTTTGTGGAGAAAATTTTGATGTAGTCACGGATATTTACCAAGTCTGNCTTTGGAGAGTTTGCAAGTGAAAGTTTGTGGAGAAAATTTTGATGTAGTCACGGATATTTACCAAGTCTGCGTTGATTTTGGTAAAACTCAAAATGGTTTAGGAACAAGTTTTTTAAGTGGTTGAAGGATTAATTTAAAGCTCTACTTTCAACCATTTTCTACGCCAAACACACATAGCTATATATAATACTCACGCTACAAAACAACAAGAAACATGCCTAGCTTCTCGTTTGGCTTCTCATTTGGCCTCAACTTTGGTCGCCAACAACCGGGTGCCGTGAATAATGCCCTGGTCAATGCTGCCAATGATCCTCCCGCAGCCAACGATCCCTCCAGTGCTGCCGATGGTGCTGGTAACGAGAATCAAAACCAAGATGAACCCAACAACAACGACAACGTACCTGGTCAGTCTAATGATAATCAAAACTCTGGAGAGGAACCCAGCAGCTCCAACGCCCCCGATCCCGACCAGTCTGCGGACAATCAGAACAAGGAAGAATCTGGCAGTCAAGATAATTCAGACCCAGAAAAAGGAAAATCCGATGACGGCAAGCCCGACGCCGGTTCGTCTAGCAACAATAATAACGGTAACGTTGCTCAACCCGATCATGACGATAAACCTCCTGCAAATGTCAATCCGGATGCTGCTGACACCAAGGACTCGTCATCGCCTGATAATGATGAGTCTGACACGCGCGATCATCTCCAAGCAGACTCTCATTCTCTGAATGAATCTCAGAGTGTCTTGAATCTTGCATCCGCCTCGACTCAAAGTGGGCAGCCACTAAGCTGCCTCGCAACAACCTCCATGTCTGTAAATAGCTCATGGTGCAAGTTTGCATCTTTGAGGTCAAATCGGGAATTTCGTGGTCAAAGAGAGGAGAGAAAGTTAAAAAGGATACATGTGGAACTGGCTCAAAGTTGTTCATCACTTGCAAAAGTGCTAAAGATGAGCACAGACTCTATGGGCGTTCTTCGTCAAATTCCTGGAAATTGTTCAGATGCAGATGATTCGAGTTCTAGTGGAAATGACCCTTCAGCAGGACCGCCACCACCCCCGCCGAACCGAGGTTTCCACGTATCGGATGTTGATGTGTCCACCTGGCCAATGGCAAATCAACTTGATGAGCAGATCAAGCGAGGAGACTACGCGGTCCTTGATTTTCAAGTTATTAATAAGAAGCATGGAAAGGTTGAATTT
>JAHZMY010001214.1:0-17566 GCA_027743915.1 Seira sanloemensis
CTAAAAAATAAATAGTAATTGGCTAGAACATAAATTAAATCTTAATTAATAGCATTTTGCAGTATGTCTTTTAAAAATTTGGAGTCTCAGATTGCCCATCAACCATGTGTATTTTAGAATTCTTATCAAATGTGCTGTACATTCCATGCGTATGTAAATAGTTGCATCATACAAATAACTTTACGAAATTAGCTTGCATCAATTTCATATCTAGAAGCTTAATCGACTTCTTAATATTTCTACTAGTAATGAGATCCAATTTCGTTAAGATACATCAAGTCATGGAACTGAGAATCGCGTGTGTTGAAGAGCTAATCTCATCAAGAAGTTTCTGATCGATATGTTTCAGTTCGCCACATATCCAGCTCGCCAGATAATATGATAGAATGTATGAGTTTGGGTAATAATTAACGTTTCAGTTTTTTCAACAGTTGCCGTGTAGAAAAGGAGCAAAGCTCCTGGTAAACAATCTTCAATGTGCTAATTGTAAGCTGATATTGGAACGATAATTGACAAGCATTCTGTTTGCCCTGTTTTCAAACCAAATGAGGTGGCTTCATAGGTATCTTCACATGTTGCCTCATACTTATCAATGCATTCAATGAAACAAGCATCCAGCAGTAATAGTCTTAAAACATTTGTCCACCATCAGAAGGAGCAAATCTGGTCAGAGTATGAGAAATCAAATGAATGGGGCAACGCGGTTCCAGCATGCGGTTTGAGCATAAGTTGATGGACATTGGACGCCGAATTAAGAAGGTGAAATATCGACCAGGAAATATTCCACAAACGCGGAGCTAAACTACTCAAAGACAAATGCGAGCACTAAATCTGTCACCAACGGATTCGTTTAGTTGATGGCTACTCTCGTACTCATTCAAGTTGTCTATGCTTGCTCTATATTTGGCCAGAACTTAATGGTAGATATTTGCAGTGACGGACACTCTGATGTTCGGGGTTCAGCGTACGTATGTACATAGGTAGATACAATAGAGCATCAGTTTTTGCCAGGACATAATTCAAAGAGGGCATTTGACCTTTTGCATAACTTACCTGTGATCTTCAATTAGGATTTGAAAAATTTGGAGGCATTTCAAAGTTTTACTATTTAACGCAATAAAAAAATTAGATAAATACCATAACAACTACTATAAGAGTAATGGCATTGATTCCATGAATCATAAGATAATTCCGCTTTTTACAGATATGGAATACAACATTCTCAATCTAGTGGAGCCGAACGCGCACCTTCTGGGGACACCATTCACATAGAACTTTCTGCAAATGAAGCCTCTGCCAAAGTATGACAAGGAATCATACTGAATTAATAAACAGAATCCAAATACATGAAGAAAGACACAAATCATCATGAAGCCTAAAATATTGCGCATTACTTCCACAGTGGAAGTTCCACTAATGCTGTCTGACTAACTTGTTGGAACAGAGTTGAGAGTGCGAGTCGAACAAGAGACTTACGAGCTTTGCTGAAAACAGAATAAGTATGAAAATGACACGGCAGCAGTTCTATGGACGTTTTATTGGGACTGATGGCGGAATCAAATTAAATAATATACAGACATTTCCAAGTTCCACCTTTATCACGGGTAATGTATGACTGTTTTTAAACTCTTCTGCCTCTGCTTCCTTACGTAATACAGACTACAGAGCCACAAATTTCAGCTCAGCATGAAACGGAGCAGAGGAGGAGAAAGAACAATAAGTACATAGTTGCTTATTGCATGTTGTTCCTTGAATGCAAGTGAGTCCGTTACTACTAGAGCTTCCATTCCCATGCACCTCTCTCTGCTCCTCCACGTCTCTCGGAGCATTCAGCGAAATCAACAAAAGGAAAGAGTTGCAAAGTGGTTTACCATTCTCTCTCGCTCACTCTCTCGTTGCCTTTCTCCCTTGATTACATTGTAGGCGCTGCTGCTCTGCTCCCACCAATAATTTCATTTTCTTCCTCTTTTCCAAACCTGTCGTACACAGAACGCATCGCGTAGGACGGACGGGAAGAGAACGTTACACGTATTGTAAATGGACTCGTGAATGCATTGTAGTATAAAAGGCGTGAAGAGCGGATTGACTAGAGGTATTAGTGATGCCACGGTTGGCAGACCCAGTTCGCGCACGGAGTCTGTTGTGTTCAAAGTTAGAGTCACCCGCAGTCTTCGTTAAACGTGGTGGCTTCAGGATGCCTAATATCAAGGTGTTCTCCGGAACGTCACATCCGGATTTGGCGCAGAAAGTTGTCGATAGGTTAGGAATTGACCTTGGCAAAGTGGTGACCAAGAAATTTTCAAATCTTGAGACATGGTAAGACTTTCCCTTTTCACACAAAAAAATCATCTACTCTCATTCTAGACTTGTGCGACTTCTCAATTTCTCATCTCATCTTTCATCTGGGACAGAAATGCACGTCGCTATCAATGTCATTTCACCCGATTCCATCCGTTCGGATTTTGTCAGTGTCATGAGCATCCTTTTTTATGATATCAGTCTAGAATGTATCTGCATCAAGGCACCAAGAAATTGCCCAAGTGCGTATTGAATGAGAGTCCACGTCTCGTCTTTACGAGTTAGAGTGCCTCATCCATAATTTCATGGGTTTCCCTCCACTCCATTTGCACTCCATGCTATTCCACTTCCGTTTCCCAGTAAACAGCTGGCCTCTTTCTGCCTCTGTGGAAGGAGCTCTTATCCGACATTATTACATATGAATAGTTTTCAACTCCACATTCACATTTTCATGCATAAAGAATCGCTATAATCACCTCGTTCAGACTTCAAGTGCACATGAGTTTTTTTGGCACCTACGAGACTGCTGACGATTACAGTCTAAATTTGACTTCTCACATACATCAACACGGCCAATAATAATATTGGAGAATGTCAACAGATTATTTCATTTCACTGATACAATCACACAGTCATTGACCGCACTCGCTTTAAAGGCATTATTACATACATACAAATACAGATCGTGTTCGTGTAGCCATTAGCGCATATAGCGTTGCCAAGAACGGAAAAACCGATGAAATGTTGCATCATGAAAGAGACTCGCTATTTGTCATCCATGTAAAGCTGCTCATTCAATGACAATGCGTAGGTGGCTGAAGCATTATTGTGAAAAGAAAGCCTCAATTGTCTAACTTTTTTGCAGCGTGGAAATTGGAGAAAGCGTCCGAGGCGAGGATGTGTACATTGTGCAGAGCGGGAGCGGTGAGGTAAATGACAATCTCATGGAGCTGCTCATCATGATCAATGCGTGCAAAACTGCATCTGCATCTCGCGTCACGGCAGTTATCCCTTGCTTTCCGTATGCCCGGCAGGACAAAAAGGATAAGGTAAGCGTGTGTACGGAGGGAACTCTCCTTATTGGTTTGGTGGCATGTACTCTGTCTGTTGCGCATCTTCTTCTCTTTTGGAAAAAAAATCTTCGTTTCTTTGCTTCTTTCATAAAAATGCGTGAATGACTTTTTATGCATCGTTTTCTTGCCTTCTAATCATTTAGGGAAAAAAATGGTGTTCCATTGGGCAATTTAGGTTAGACATTGAATTAGGATTTAAGTGATTTGAATTTAAGTCTGCTGTTTGACTTAACTACATTCATATATATCATATTTATTGCTAATCAGACATTTGTGTTTGGATTTTAATCGGGAATTTTTGAGTTGATAGAGGTTTTCTAACCTTTTCATAAAATAATTAACTGCATCAATAACATTCCACGTGCCACTTGCTTTCAGCCTTATCGTTATGGAACATGGTTTGAGTCGAGTCTTAAATGCGCGTTTTTACGAACACCAAGTTTTGATTTTGTGTGACTAGCAATAAAATACATAATTTGGTTGTCTATATTTGAATTTGTAAGCTTGTTTTGTAAGGATAGGCCTCATTCCCCCACGGTTCATTATGAACCTGGCTATAGAATATATGGCATTCTTAATAATGAGCCATTGCCATTTCATCATCAATTTCTTGATTTAAGCTCGTCCCGTGGGCTTAAACCCCGTTTTAAAAAGTTTGATTGCCACAGAATTTTCTGATCTGGAGTGAGTTTGTCCAAGAAATATCCCTAAATAGTTTCGACTTTAACTACGCAACTTTTCCATATTACGTAATAAGCAAGATAAATGCCTGTAGCTGTTACGTACAATAATTATTATTCAAGATTAAGCCCCGCCTCCACAACTGGCCAGTCTGGAGAGAGAAAAACAGCTTATTTTGAGCAAGAAACTTCATCTTGATGCAAAAGTTGGTCCGATATAATGAAAATTTATCGATCGGCATCGCCCCAGGCGTGTCAGTGTCTGTGTGAAGATTGACATTGGCAGGGTTATCTTTACCTCTAACCTCTTCCACATCTTGATGGAAAATTGTTTGTGCCCTGTATTAAGTTACATATGCTCTGTACCAAATTGCCCATTAAGTACAAATGACATGCTCAGAAATCCGATTATGCTTAAATAAGTCCTGAATGCACGTGAAAGACAAGATTAGTACACAGATATTTAAATCTCAATGCATCCATCATGCCTCAAATGATTTAAACACGTCATCATAAGGTCAGGAGGGAATTAGTCCGGCAGAGATGCGTGTCTTACATAAGACTCAAAGGTCAATCTTTAAAAATCCGGCACTGCGAAAGGTGTTTTTCTACGATGTTGAGCAATAATTTCTAATTAGATAAACTTATTCGTATATCATTACTTTACTTATCTTAACTTTATCATTCATGCATGAAGTACCATGTTTGGCATAATTTTCTGTCATCGTTTTATAAACGTAAGCGAAAGCTCATAAGCTACATATAAGCATGTTACAATGCCTTTGGCAACGTCACTTGCATACATGAAACCAGTAAAAAGCGGTGAAATGCAATAATATCTAGGGCTATAAAATTTATTCGATTGTTTAATACCATGAATTGACACCAATCCAAAGTAGGTAGGTATGCATTTCTTCAAAGATTATTTATTAGGTTTTTTAAGAGAATTGACTAGCCTAGCATAAATTCTGAGAAGTGGTCAGGTAATTTAAGTTAGAGCAGCTACACCCAAAGTTGCAAATCGGTATGCTGAACGATTTTGTACATCGTTAAAAATTGAATTGACTTCATATTCATATAGCCTTTAGTTTAGTTGAGCTTTTGTTTTACTGCTTTTTGCTACTCAGAATTACAATATAGCTATATTTTCCTGTAATTAAAGTTACTCTTAAGTAATAAAATATGCTACGAGCTTGCTTCTAGGGAAGGAATTATATCATGGATGTTAATATTTTTCCTTATTCATATGCGTATACCTAGCCATACATTTGTTTGTCAGGTTAATGTTTGCAGTGGTGACAATTAATTTACCGTTTATTGGTTTTCCCTTTAATTCATGGCATCTCTCGTATGTTATTTTTTGTTTTCACACGACTCACAAACTTTGTGGAACTGATGACGTCACACCTTGCAGAAGCAACAAGGGATAATAATTTCGGTGAGTCGTGTTTTATTGTATTTTTTTGATTTTCTTATCGCAAATTAATGAATGAGCTTGTTTGTCAATCTTTTTATTTTTTGTAGCGTTGTAGTACTTTAGGTAGTGTACGGGTGTTGTGTGAGTTGCACTTGGCTTTGTTCATAATGCATGCCCTATAGTTTGCTTACAACACGTATTAGAATGGAAAAGGACATGATGCTACCTGATAATTTCATACGATGCATGTTACACTTTAGCCTAAGTTTTAAAATAATTCTTGATTTGAACTGAAGTTTTGACGTTGACTTTAAGAAAATGCATGGGAGGGAATAGTTCGTAGATATAATTTACGTTACTAACGGATAGTTTTAAACCGTCTTCATTCACACTGTTTATGATAGCTAGTATAAGTTACTAATAGGTTTTCTCTGAGTAAATCGTCAAACGAAACGTGCATGCATGCAATTAGTGAATTAACAACAAGAAACCGTGACATTGGGTTGTCGGGCATCTCTACACGAATGGGCTCTGCTTTAGTCACATTATGATACAAATTTAATGAGGGCATTTAAAAAATGCTACCGTAAACACGTCCCACAAGTGCATATCATGTCATGTATGTTGCTGATACTCCTTCCGTTAGGGTCACAGCCATTGCTGATCGATTAAACGTGGAATTTGCGCTGATCCACAAGGAGCGTAAGAAAGCCAATGAAGTGGCCTCAATGGTCCTCGTGGGAGATGTAAAGGACAGAACGGCGATTCTCGTTGATGACATGGCAGACACTTGTGGTACCATCTGCCACGCTGCTGAAAAGTACGCCATGAAACTTGGATTTTTTTAGTACTTTTCTCCTAGACACTTTTAAGTCAACTCCAAGACAGATTTTTTTCATAATCTCGTGTAATCTAATCCAAATTATAGACTGGTAGAGGCTGGCGCTACAAAGGTGTATGCGATACTAACACACGGTATCTTTTCTGGTCCGGCCATTTCACGCATTAATAATGCATGCTTCGAGGCAGTCGTTGTGACTAACACTATTCCACAGGAGAAGCATATGAAGGAGTGCCCTAAAATACAGGTAAGGAGGTTCCAAGATTTTGCACACACTTTTTACTTCTTCTTTTCGTGTTGTGTGATTTATTTTACCTGTTTGACATATTTGTTTTGTACTTGAATTTTGGCAACTTTTTTGTTTTCCATGTCAAGTGTACCGACATCTCCTTAATTATTGCGGAAGCAATCCGACGTACTCACAACGCCGAGTCTGTGTCATTCCTGTTTGCTAACCCTATGTAACATCATGTATGTACGCGTCCCTCACTATTTTTCCAACCGTTTGTTTCCTCTGACCCTTCTTTGATTTTCGATATAAACTGCACTCTTCGTCATAGGATATGTTTTCAAGATGAGAATACAATGTCACTTTTCCTTATCATAATGTGAGAGCTAGTCCCCATGAAATACACCCTTTTGCTCGACCCTGAATCTCATCTATCGATAAACGATGAGAAATGTGAGAATTCAATAAAGTTTTGTCGATGAAAATTTCATTCGTCTTTCCATTCAATGTTAATAGTTTAAGGAGAGGCCATCAAGTGACTTTCTCCATGCTCCGTGTACGCGGTACGCATTGTAACCAATCAATATTCTATATATTATGTATATATTATTTCTTCTTTGCTGATTTACTCATTTGGTGAGCACATTAAACCTGACTACATTTCATTCACCTTCAAGCGAATTCTGAATGTCATACCAGTTCTCTCCTGTTACCCTCCTTTTCATTACTATTTAGAAGCGTACCTTGTGCATTTGCAGGGCATGGAAAAATGATAAAGCTTTTATCTTCGACACAAACCAAGAGCAAATTTACATTTTGCAAAAATAGAAATCCCTCTGACCTTCACTTTCCTCAACTCGGGTTTTGTTTCCGTGCCTAATGACTTTCTCCGTATTTTGTTTTCTCCACACTAATGACTTTAACCTGATGAACACTGGGTTGTTTCTGGATGTTGTCAGCGTGAGATTTTTTTATGTTAGTACGCTTATTTTTATCTTTTTACGTTTTGCTTTGATTTCACGTTATTCATATTGTATACGTATCATTTAAATTGTGACTTTTGTAAGCTGTAAAAAGCAAAATGCTTATCCGAACCTTTAAGTGGACTGAAGTGTCTTTAGTATACCCATATTAATTGAACCTTCTCAACTATGTACTTCCAGTGTATCGACATTTCAATGATGTTCGCCGAAGCGGTTCGTCGCACTCACAACGGGGAGTCCGTCTCATATCTCTTTTCAAACGTTCCTTATTAACTCGAGGATGTCGAGGAAATCGCAAGAGAAACACACGCAGTCGATATTTATATTACCGCAATTCGAAGTGAAGGCGCCTAAAAAACTGAAAACTGACCCATCCATGAAACAAAATCTCCTACTCTATATCATCCCATAACCTTTGCAACCTTTTGTGATGTACGAGTGTATGTATGAAACCGTTGTACGAATAGAATCTGTTGTTACTAGATATATGTAAATATGTATACCTTCTTGCTCTTTCCTTTGTTCCAAGTCCAGCAACTTCAACATGAAGGCAGATCTAAATACTACTTTTAATCAATTTTATTATTGTCATTACATTATTTCTTAAAGTTTTGAAGGCAGCACTGAATTATGAATATCATTATATATTATTGATATAATAGCATCTCTTGGTGTAATTTTCTCTTGTTGTTTCAATTAAAACTACCTACATATATATTCCATTGCAACTTTACTATGTAAACGTGTACAGAGAAAATAGAAATTATATTATATGAGTTGATTACGGGGAAATTCTACTTGGTTTGTAAGAGACGTGATGGATAGAGGTAAATCTTTATTATGCAATGNGGTAAGTCTTTATTATGCAATGATGCAATAGGATGCAGTAGAGAATAAGATACAATTAAAATGAAATTCGTAAGTCTGATTGTATTGTGAGCAAATATGTAACATCCACACATTTGGGAAACAACGTTGTGATGTTTGCTGATTTCAAAAATTTATTCACCAACATTAAATTTTTGATCAAAGGTTAACAGTAATAAATGTATAAGTGAATGTTTTAAATGGTAATATCATGCTCTCGGTGATAAAATGCAAATTATTTACTTATTCTCTTAATTACTATATACGCATTTCCATAGCTACGTATGTACATTATCACATGATGACATGAACCACGCACTTATTCGCAAAGTCATAATCTCCCCCTCATTTCAATTTTGGAAGATTAGATAATTCGAAATCAGTCAACTGTTGAGCATAGCCCTTTCCTTGTGGGTCGGGTGTCAATGATGCGATGCCTCCTCCGCCGAGAGAATTTTGCAGGACAAAGTTCAAGCCGAAGACACCAGGAAGCTCGTATCTTCAAGGGAAGAGGAAGAAGTGAAACACATGACATTTTTATACAATAAGTATAATGTACATATAAGTAAATCATCGCATGTTACCTCTGACAAAGTCCTTTTGCTTCCCCGTTTGGAAATTTGTGTTTAAAGTATTCTCCAACAATTTCAGCAGTGAGGTGCTTTTTCAGCGCAGGATAAATCTCTGGACTTCTCGCAATCACTCCAATGTTGCACGTGTCTCCCTTGTCTCCACTTCGGAGGAACGCAAGTTCGCTCAGTCTGTACGAATGATTTCCGTCAACCTTCCCGCCGTCGTTTGTATTGTCGTCACGCGGTGCGGCCTTTGTCACGTTTGATGCTTTTAGTTTAGTTGGGATGAAAGTTTCCTTGTGTCCGGTGGACAGCTCAATTTGTATCGGCACACTTTCTTTTGGTACCAAGTAGGAAAAGAATTTGAGAAGTGGAGTTGGCTTTGGTCGACCCGACACAACTGCAGTGAGACCAGGCGCCATTCCAGTTCCAGCAGATGCGATCTCTTTAGCAAAAACCTGTGGATTGTTACAAGTACATGCCACATTCAATATTTTCTTGACCTGATGCAAAGCTCCAAAGCTCTGTGAGTTTGCTTATTGCTAGTTTGACAATCATACTTGCAAAGGCTTCTTGTCTGGATGATGAACAGACATCCACATTACCCACATCTCGCGACTCCTGGCTACTTATTCTACAACATAAATTGATAGTGACAATATAATGTAGCATGAGAAACGCCTGCAAAGACTTTTTGTTTTCTAAATCTGTTTGATAAGCCACCTTGCATGTGCACCGTATCCTTCTTCACATCCGAGCATCTGAATATGAACTCGATGAAAATCTTTCATCTTGAATATATTAAAAATTCCTCGGCACCGGCCAATGATGGCGTTTGCCGTTTTGTAGCCCTTTTCTCTGCATTTCTCTCCAACGACGGGGCACACTGCAACACACTTCCATCCATCTTGGTAAGTCCCCCCTGAGTTTCAGCGTTCGAGCAAAGATATTGGCTTACATATGTATATTCATATTATTGAAAATCTTGTCAACCATTCAGTCCCAGGTTAAGAGCGATTTTTCATTACCCACTTTGTAGAATGGAGTTGCTAAACTACCCCGCGCCCCCGTAACACGGACCCCGCCTTCGACTTTTTCCATCTTGACACCAGTAAAGTCACATACGACGTCAGGGAGGATGTACTCTGCAGGATTGTGAATCTCGTACAAGAGCTGCTCAGAAACTGTACCGATGCTCACTAGACCACCGGTGCCTTCCGGTTTAGTGATCACAAACTTTCCATCTGGCTCGCACACAGCGATGGGAAATCCTAAAGACCATCATTCTGTTACACAAATTACTGATAGCTAAATCAAAAGTAGCAACAAGTGTTCTCCCAAATTTACCATTGTACTCCCACCCTTCGATTTGTTCCCAGTCAGTAAAAATACCGCCAGTGGCCTGCGCCCCGCATTCAATGAGATGCCCAGCAAGGCTGCCTTGTGCCATCAGGTCCATGTCGTTGATATCCCATTTATGCTGTAGATATTTTGCAGATTTAAGAACGTTCATGTGATGCGGGGTGAAATACCCTGTCTCAGTTTAATTGGTTACCGAGTGTATGAGTGGTCCTAATGCCAAGGCAGAATCTGTACATCTCCCCGTTATCACAATGTCAGCGCCTAAATCGAGTGCGCGGGAAATTGGCTCGGCCCTTTAACCAAAATTGAGACTTATGTGCATATATCTATTCTTGTTAAAATTTAAACATTAGCTTCCCATCATCATTTATAAAATTCATTCTCCCATCTTACCCCAGATATGCATTAGCACTCGCAATGGTCTCGATGTCTGGGCATTGCTCTTTTGTAATTTCATTCTTTCTACTGATGACATCATCTCCTGTGATAACGGCAATTTTCAAATCCGAAACACTCATTTTCTCTGCCACGCCTAGCAATGTTTTCATGCATGATAACGGATTTACGCCTCCAGCATTTGTTACTACCCGGATTCCTATAACGTCATTGTCAAAATACACGTTGTATAGGAAGCAGTAAATTTCAGAGTAGCACGAATGCAAATGTATGCAACATAATGAGTAGTATGAGATGTACCCTTCTTCTTAATGTCGGGCAGGTGCGGAGCCACATCCTGAACAAAGTCTGGACACCAGCCCAAGTCAGGCATTTTTCTCTGAGCAGCAACCAAAAGTGACATTGTCACTTCCGACAAATAATCCAAAACTAAAAAGTCCAAATTCCCTCGTCGTACCAACTGTGGCACTGTCAACGTCGTAACAAATTCAGATATATTTTTATTGAATTGTTTTTTTAAAAACCTTGCTTCATGGTAATAATGCTCTGATGTTAATGTCTTTGACACCTGCCGTGGGCGTATCGCCCCAGAAGCCGCTACCACATCCAATCCTAACGGAACCTCCTGCGGCGCTGCCATAGCTTGCTTTAGAACAAAGGAGGAACTGCGAAACTCTTGTGCGTTGTGAATAGAGCGCCCACTTCCGGGAAACAGCTCCTGCTCCAACTCGTCCTACTACTGTCACCGGCATTGTCCCCACAACTTTTCAGCGTCCTTTCACCCAAACTGTTTGTCAACTACGACTGACAACTGGAGATCCTCTCAAAAGTATCTATCAACAACAAGGAGCGACCTTTGCGCCCCTCATTTTCATAATCATTTTGATGTGACTCATGAGAGTTTTGATAACGGCTACTGAACCTCCTATTTTCACCTTCTTTTATCGCCTCATCTTCATCTGTCAAGTGTATTTACAAAAACAGGCCAGAATGTGAGAAAACATGCTTCAGCTGTTCACTTTTTCCAGGCTCATCTCAATTTCATGACGGGAAAGGTTTACTACATAAACATGTAAATAGCCATTTCTCCCCCACACAGACTATGCCCCATGCGAGTCACCAATATTTCAGGATAAGACTTTGAGAGCAACTATAAGGCATATAATGTGTATTCTGGTCGTAAGATGCATAATGCATACACATTGGCAATCATAATACCTTCTTTCATCTCTTCTCGGCTTAAATAATTTTCCATTTCCCGTGTAGAAGCCCAATGTAAAATGTTCGCAGCCTACACACGGAAAATCTCTGTAGACATAATATAATGGTAATGATATCGTACAGCTAGACTCGCAGATCTCTACCAGCTCCTATTAATACATAGCGACGGTATGTTATTTACGAAAATGAAGTTGTAATAAAAAGCAGTGACGCAGTTCTAGGACTATGGTCAGTCCTACAGAGTCTTACGCAAATGTGCTGTAAATTACTTGTACTAGAAGTAATGGGGCAAACTTAATCACAATTCGCTGGTCTGATGCAGTCCTACAATGTCGCCGCATGAGTCAATAATTTTCCCCATAAATCCCAAATTTGACCAGATCTGCATGCAACACTCCTCAAAATGTCAGCTTGATACCACCGTGCATGTCCTCTATCAAGTTCGGGCGTACAGGTTCAAAATTTCGTTGACCATGATTGAAAAAGCCACCATTTGCATTTGAATAGATAGATACGAAATCAGCCCACGCAAATAATCTGTGACAATAAAAAAACAATCAAATTTTCATGAGAACAACGCATTTCTTGTCCAAGTGTGGGATAGGTTTCCTCCAAAGCTATAGCGAAGATGAATTGAAAAATCTTGAAATGGAAGTAAATGGGGAAAAGAATGGGCACGAGCCACCAGGTTTCTCTTTCTCCCATGCGAAAACTGATACTCCAAAGCTATTGCGAAGATGGATTGAAAAATCTTGAAATGGAAGTAAATGGGGGAAAGAATGGGCACGAGCCACCAGGTTTCTCTTTCTCCCATGCAAAAACTGATGACTAACATCAAGGAATAGGGAATGATGTTTTCTTTGAATTGTTATTCACACACAACAGTCCATCCAACAATAGAAAAAAATATTGCATGCATTGACATATTGTTTTATCGTGGCTCTCATGCCTACGCATAGCCTTAACATTTTTTTCTGTACGAGGTACATACATATCTGCAACGCATCTGTAACAAAAAAAATTAATCCGTATGCATCAGCACGTTGCGCTGTAAAGTTGACTACATCTGTGTCTGAACTGCCTTTCATAGTCGTCCATATGTANAACGCATCTGTAACAAAAATTAATCCGTATGCATCAGCACGTTGCGCTGTAAAGTTGACTACATCTGTGTCTGAACTGCCTTTCATAGTCGTCCATATGTATCCAAAGAACCAGACCGAGGCGAGTGAAGAGGGGAATATTTTAAGAAGGAAAAAAGGTACCTTATCATCAAACACAACTACTATAAGTTGATGTGAGTAATGCCCATTGTATGAGTCCATGCACATACATTCTTAATCCAATTCCAAAGCATCAGAAAAAAAAGTTTATTCCAATTCCAAAAAAGCCTTTCTCGCCATCACGTTAAGTTCTTCTCTCGCTTTGTAATGTTCCATCATCGACAGTGATGCTGTGTGCTGCTTACACTTCCAAACTCCAAGTAATACACACGAAGTGTGCACAGCTCTAAAATAAGTTTTGTGTTTTTCCTACAAAAAAGTTTCGTGTGTGTAAATAAGTACGACGACGATGTGATTGTGCAGAAATGCAGAATTAGAGGCCATCACTATTAGCCAAAAAGCTAACAAAACAAAACAAAAATAAATGTCTTATAGTAATCGTCGTCAATAATAATGTAACCCAAATCAGAGGTGAGTAGGATGTATTATTGCATGAAGAGGATAATTGGCTTAAAATAAATATGTGCCATGAAAAATTGTCTTGCAAGAGGGATAAAGTGAGTGAGAGTCAATAGGGAAATGTAGAGCAGTCAATCGCACTCTTGGACACAAAATGTAGCAGAACCACGAATTTCTCCAGTTTTTCCATCTCATCCCTGAACATCCTCTGTGGATCCGTTCAGCAGGCCGTTTTCTAAACATGTGTGCTAAATAGATTACCATGCCTCATACCTGTACACCTTGTTTACTTGTGTGGTTAAACTAGTTGCGATGTAATATAAAGTATATTACTTTGGGTAACCTAGATAAGTGGAAAACGTGATTATCTCATCTCACAGTTTAAAATTGTATCACACATCTCATCTGCCCAGATGAATCAAAGGTGTGCGCGTGCTTTATCATTTTCATTTTTGTATTTATACATGATTTAGCACACGGCTCATTGTTACGGCAAATTGCGTGCTCACAATTTTTATAGACTAGATGGACACGTTTGAGCTTTGGCTCAACAGTTTTGGAATCAGTAATTAGTAATGCAAATCAATTGGGCGATCATTGCTTTTAGTTGGTCAAAAGTGTCGAGTGTGTGTGGAGATGTGATCGACGTGGATTAGACATGCCAAAGACTTGGTCATATTGATAGAGAAGGGCATTTTGCAACCTTTTGCAAAAATTACGTGTCCATAATTGGCTTGCAAAATACTTATGTAGCTGTAGTAATTGTTAGCAGTGAAAGGAGGGTGGATAGCAAACCTTTTTTTCATGTGAAGCAATGGAGAGTAAGTGCTTCGACAGCAGTTTTTTTTACATAGATCATAAATGCACACATGTTGAGCTAAATCGTACAGCATAAGCAGTTTGGTTTAACGACTTCACTGATTGATTGTGAGGACTCTGTGGGGACCTTTACGTTTACTTTGAAAATATCTTAAACGGTTTCATACTATCAGATTGTCCTACACATATGAGCTGTGACCACGAAAGTGCTCAATTTCTTCACGTATATTTGAAGAAACTTTCCTGTGGTTAATCATAATTGAAGACTTAGTAATTTACAGACTTATGACGCCAAAGCAAACGGTAACCGGTTGCTTAGTACATAGTTTTTGGGTGAGATTGAGATTCCTTGTCAGGAGTACTGCAGATAAACAATAAATGAAAGGCATCCCTTCCTACTTGATAAATGTATTTTGAAAAAGCAAGTAGGTGCCTTTGTCTAATTCGCAGATAGGAAGTCAGTTTCAGGATGATGTGGTGCTATCTTCATTGTAACGGATATCCTTCCGCGCTGCAATTGATAAGGCTGTTATAGGAAATCATTCAAAGTACAAATGAACATTCATTGCAAGGCCACTCTAGGCCGATTGTACGACATAAGCGATTAATGATTTCGTCAGTTGATTTCGGCAAATAAAAATAGACTCACACACAGTACGAAATTATCTAAGTTGTGTATAAATTATTTACTTAATTTCTGTTTTAGAATTTTCACAATACAACTGTGAGGGGATGGATGGTTTCACACCACATGAAGAAGTGCAACGCAAATAAACAAAACAAGTGACATAAACTATGATGGTGAACACATTTGAGCGATAACTATGGACTGGCTATGAATTACGAAGTCAAAACAGCTAACTTGTCCTTGTACATTGTCCAACAGTTGGAGGAGCAAAGTTAAGCGATAATAGAGAGACAATTAACCCAGTTTAAACTTCTTGTGACCCGAATAACGGAATTTGGTGAAAAATATATAAAGTTGAAGGTTGACGTCACTACGCAGTTTTTATCACTTTATCTACATTTTACTTTACGAACACGCTTCCAGAGTATAGCCCACTCCTTATCTTGATATCCAGTGGTGTCAGTGTAAGCCTATAGCACAAACACATGATTGGAAGTGACCTAAATTATATTCAGTCTAGCTCGTCTCTTCCATCATCACCTACACGAATCAGCAAAACGCGGATGCAAATTCATCATTAGTAAATTTGAAAAAAAAAACAACAACCATGAAACTCGGCGAAACTCTAAAAACTTAATTAGACGCGTGTGCACCGCCGTTTCGCAGCAGCGTAATGAAGGAAAACAAAAACAATCGAACTTGTTTGTACAGCGCTGCACTGCACCTTCAACACCTCACTGACTTTCCCCCTGTCGGGTTTCGAGTGGATGAGTAAAACTGCGAAAAAGTTCGTTGGTGCAGCTTATTTAAACTGAATTCGGTTCCGATACGTGCTCTTCTTGTACTGAAAATGAATTGAATAAAAATGATTAATTGCGAAAGTCAGAGACGAATGATTCTTTTAAAATGTTGATGAGAACGTGGGCTCTGCTACGCCGTTTCGCAGCAGCGTAATGAAGGAAAACAAAAACAATCGAACTTGTTTGTACAGCGTTGCACTGCACCTTCAACACCTCACTGACTTTTCCCCTGTCAGGTTTCGAGTGGATGAGTAAAACTGCGAAAAGTTCGTTGGTGCAGCTTATGTAAACTGAATTCGGTTCCGATACGTGCTCTTCTTGTACTGAAAATGAATTGAATAAAAATGATTAATGGCGAAAGTCAGAGACGAATGATTATTTTAAAATGTTGATGAGAACGTGGGCTCTGCTTCGCAACCAACTGACCAACAAGTCAACTCAAGTGTTTCATTAAACCGTTAGTCCATTGCTACTACCTTTCGTTCATTCAAATCTTTTTTCTCAAATTTCTTCAGAGTTCCCTGTCTTTTAAAATATTTTTTTTATATTTTTTATTTCTTGAAGTACTACTTGCACTAGTCTGTGATTTCAACATGAGATAAGACAAACCAAAGTCTTATCGAGAGAAAACCTTCTTACCAAAAAAAAGTAGTCACTCGTCTGCTGTGTCTAGAACCGTAGTCAAGATGGCCAGTGTTATGGAGCATAGTAAGGAGTCGGAAGCTGTGTACGTTGCACAGTCGGAGAGCCACATTGTTATGAGTGAAAAGGTAAGTTTTCAAACTAGAAAATATCTTTTTTTTCTTTGCATCTTATATTAATTTTGTGGTAGCGTCATAATATTTGCATTGCTACATATAACACCGCAAATGATACCACATCCATATGAAAAGTGTAGCGGCCTTCGTAATAATGAGGATGCGTAATGTCGAGAAACGGTTGTTTTATGAAAGCAAATGTATCTTCATTCACTAAAAACTTATTTTCTAGATTTTTGGCATTTTGCATAAACATACCTGAGTACCTGAAATAAAGGAATCTAAGAATACATATTTTTATAGTATATGAATGAAAAGTATTGTGTTGGTAAAAACCAAGTCAAGTTCAAAATCTTCATAAAAGTGAGCTTTTCATCTGCAATTTTCAAAAAAACACATACACGGGTATGCTCAAGTTTTTATGAAATAGAGTTGCATAATTTTATTAGTTTAGACAGATAAACACAAATTCTAGGCTATTGCTTTTGATCTTTTCTGATTGCCACCAGTTCAAGAAAATAAAAACGATTGCATAGTATTTCGTCTGCAAGCGTGCAATCATAATAAGTATATTATGCTAACAACCCCCAAGCTCCTTTACATTGTTGCGACAAACTAAACACGGCGTAAATTTGGAGGAAGCTTTGATTTCTTGAATTTTGCAAAACATTTGATTATTTAGACAACGATGTAAATTGAGTGACATACGGTTACATTTGTGTGACAATGCATTATTTACTAATTATAATTTACATGTAGTAGTTCATGTAAAAAAACTGAATGAGACGATCGTGGCATTGGTTCTAAGTTAGCACAAAGGCCAAGTTGAAATAGGGGCCGCGGGTTTCAACTACTGTCCGTGAAAAGTGGAAAATAAACCCCGGAATGATTTTCTTTCGAAAACCATCACAGGTTCAGGCACTCGCCGGCAGTATTTATC
>JAHZMY010001215.1:0-20520 GCA_027743915.1 Seira sanloemensis
AAGAGTAAAGATGAGACTAATTGTGTGATAAAGAGTTGTGGATTTTTCTCAGACGACGAAGAAGATCAGGATGAGACAGTCACTCAACGATTTACGCGCATCACGGGCATCGGTTACCGCGCGAGCAAAGTATATTAATATCGCACTTTTGTTTCATTTCGCAATACACAACACCTAATCCAGTTTTGCAAAATAACTAAATTATGCCATACTTTGCACGGCAGACGACGATCCTTTAGTAAATAAAAGATTGTCGGAAACAAAGGAATCTGCTAAAAGTCAGGAAAAGCATTTGCACGAAAACTACTTTGTGTGCATGCAACATAAAGATTGATCATTACCAAGTGTTGGCTACCTCGCAAAATATGCATATATGTAATAATAGCGGAATAAAAAACGTCAACTAATTTATTGTCACTCGCTATTTTTTAAACTTTCATTCTTTCGCATTATATGTTCAAGAACCTTTACCTTTTTATTACAAGGATAAGTAGACGATTGGCATTATAAAATACGCTAATAGTTTGCATAATTTCAGTCGTGCATGGCATATCCAGTGGCACACTATTGTGTTCCCTTTTTTGTTTTCCGTTTTTTATTACATGACGCTACAAACGGAAACTGTAGTAGATATGACCTTTACAAATCATTTCTGTAGGCATATAAAAGCATGATTCATCAAAGGATTAAAAATTACACGCGGTATAATAGTACCGTGCAAGATTTGGCGTTGAAAGATTAGGTCTTTTTGAGCACGGTAGACTGTAGTAGCTTTCATAAAGCGTGTTTAACCTTGACTTACCTTAATCTTCCAGTTTTTCAGTGAACACTAAAGTATGCCAACAGGACTTTATTGGTAATGATGATGAAGTGAACATGGGTAAATGTGAGATCGTGGTGCGTGTTTTCTTTTGATATTATCATAATATGACGCGATAATAAAATTCTGGATGAAAGTACGATGTGGGTTTATTGAAAATACCAAACCTTAGTTAGAACCTGCCATGCTCTCCCGGAGAAACGGGAGAGAGTTTTAACATTTCAGACGAGTGTGAGACTACCCGCGTGAATTGCATGTTCATGTAGGCATTTCCAATGTCTAGTTTTATTTGGGAAGTGGAAAGCATAATATGAGTATATGTACATGTCGATTTTTAATCATGTTTCGCTGCTTTTAGTACACTTGCAGCATTGCCTATGAAAGTACTTAATGTATTGCTTTTTATGATTCCAGAGACGATCCGACAGAGAGGAGATCCGGAGGCGCCTGGTAAAATTTTAACTTTTTTTGCTTGAATTTCAAGGAAAGTGGAAATAGAATGGAATGTCAGAATGAAAAAGATTCTCTTATATACATATATTTTTTGAAGCCGGCCATTCCCTTTCCCTTTTTGTCGTACATTCATTCTATCTTTCGTTCCTACTAATTATGAATTACGAGAAATGAGAGATATGACTTATTATTTCTCTTGTTTAGGCCCTGGAGTCGGATGACCTCATTGAGAAACCAATGGGACGGAAGCCTAGCTTACATTCCCGTCTTCAGTCAAGTATGTTTTGTTCAAAGAGTGTTTGAGAGAAAAGCTACTCATGATTGTTTAGGCGCTGGAGTCGGATGACCTCATTGAGAAACCAATGGGACGGAAGCCTAGCTTACATTCCCGTCTTCAGTCAAGTATGTTTTGTTCAAAGAGTGTTTGAGAGAAAAGCTACTCATGTTACCTACATATTTTTCATTCATTACTTTATCGAAAAGTTTCTTTATGAGTCTTTTTTACGGAGCTTTATGGAAGATTTGGTATCACTCCGTTTTTACATCGTACAAACAACGTCCGTCCTGCTTTCCTGGAATTTATTCCGTGGAAGCAACGGAAGTAATCTTATAATGTTGCGGGCAATTTGGCTTGTAGGTGAACTAAATATGAAATGACTTCGCAATATTTCAGAAAGCGTTTTACCTACTACAGGTATGAATCTCCAGATCTGTTTCATGAACGAAACGGCATCGGACAGTGAATCTCCCAACTCCGACACTGAATCTAAAAATCAACAGCCCGCTAGTCTTCCCTGTGTCAAGGTTAGTAACTGATTTCCACCTCCATAAGAAACTCGTCTTTTCTTTTCCAGCTGTGGCTCCGCTCCCCATAAATTCCTCGAGTTTTGCAGACTCTCTCAGTTTTCGCCTTTCTCTCGCTTCTTGAGCGTGTCATCGTCACAAGTGCGCGAAACGATATATAATAAATAAAATATATTGGATCATTTTTAATTCATATAATTCTTCCCGTTCTCTTCTTGTTGTGGTCTTTTTCTAATAAAAACCTCCTCAACTCAACTTGTTTTTTGTAAAGTGCAAGAATATGTGTATGCCCTTGGTTCGTAGGTGACAGTCTTTTATGGTACAATTTTTTTTACAGAGAGAAAGGAAATTAAACCACAGCTCATGAATCATTTTTCAGTGACACGGCTTGCAATTAAACTTTACTTATCTTTTCTCTTTGACCCACATATACATTTTTTCAATCTAGGCTCAATCTGGAGGGTTAGCGTTTGGTGGAGGAGCAAACTCTAGTTCAGACTCCACAGAAGACTTTCAAACCAAGCATGCTCGTCTACAGGCTGAAGCGAGACAAGCACTCTCTCAAGCTAAAGAAATGGCAAGACTGCAAATGTCACAGGTTTGTTCTTTTCTTTCGTACCTAAATGCATTGTTGAAAATGTGTGTGGACCACGACGGGAGCCAAAGTGTAATAATTTAAAAGGAGGCTTTTAAAAGAGAAAGGCAAGGCTCGTCTCAGAACGTAAGGGGTAGGCGTAATTATTTTAACCGGAACAATTTCGCAGCTGTGCCACGTCCTTTGGGCGTACTTCTATTACCATAATAATGCATATATAAAAAGCTTCCCACAGCGTCTGTTAATTGTTATGTTCCGTCAAAATAACCTCACTTTCCAATGCGACCATATTCCTCTGGCAAGTCTACAAACTTTCCCCGACCCTTGCTACAAGATTCTGAAACTTACATAAGGCTTCTGTATCTTACAAGCACTGGGCTTTTAGAGAACGAACAACTATTTTTTGTTTGCCTTGTGGAGCAGTTTGTTAATCAATTATTCACATATGGTTGAATCGCGTAATTAATGTTGCCCTTCGTAAGTTGGCAGACTTACAACGTAACTATTTGTGCACAGCGTGCTTTACCATGTTTTCCCCGATGCCTATGTACATACATGAGATTGCGTTAAGTAACGAATACACATCACAGTGAAAGCAACTACTTCTTTACTTATATTTTCTTTCCAATATAAAAGTAGATATTGACTCCGTCATTATAAGGACGCAGTAACCGGAAAAAGGAGAATACTTGCTTTACTTCCAGTTCTTTGCGATAAGAATATTTTCCCTTGTAATGAATTATTATCTTTCATTGATTTCCATTTCATTACTTTCAACAAAATTACTCATGATATTAGTATAGCCCAATCGTTTTACATGGTCTTTATTTATATCATTGTGGAGGAAAGAAATCGAGCTGACGTGATGACTAGCAAAAGGTCCAAGTCTGCCCAGATAGATCATGCCTTGAACTTCACAATTAAATTGAGTCATGAGACCGACCGTGAGCGTGCACTATCTATCGATTTGAATACCGATACATACATACATACATACATACATATATGTATTCCTATTCCCATTCTTTTTAAATGAGTAATCAATAGCTTCGGTTTCAGACTTTCACTGTGTGGTCAGCACAGCGGGACAGTACTGTCAATGCCACATTCTCAAACTTTCGCTTCCGAGTAAAAATAAATGTCTCGTTTTGTCCTTTGCGGGGCCTGAATAATTTAGATAAATCGATTGTACATATCGACGCTTGATTGAATTCACGTGTACAAATTCTGTAATTAATGGGTGGCAAGGCTGAAAATAAAACTTTATTTCCCTTTGGTTTGCAACAGGAAAAAGACCAGCGACTTTCACCGATTACCGAAATGCTAAGGAATTCATTGGAGAAAGTCGGAGTACAATTACAGCCAGAGCGGCGAAGGTTGACACGTCAGTTGCTGACGGAAATGAATGTAGCTCAGCTCCAAGTCATTGTTAATGATCTGCATTCACATATCGAGAGTAAGACAATTAGCGTTGATAATGAAAAATTCATTTCTTAATTTTGGGTGAAATGAAGACGGATTGTTCATGCTTATTTGAGCGTGTACTTTTTTCTCATACTTGTAAGTCCTTATACATATACATAGAGCTGAGCTGAGTAGTACGCGTGTTGTGAATATACTTTTGTTGTTCAAGTTGTATTTATACGTGTGTATGTATGAACTTTGTATTTCCAGAGCTGCCAAAGATAATTCACCTCACCAGTCGTTGCCAGTTATTTCAGCAAGGAGTTATCTGGGAAAGAAATGAAATTCGGCCATTCTCTGTAACGTTAGCTAGCTGATATATTTTTAAAAACTCGACTGCTCCATATTACTGTTACGTGAAATACAAATTCGGACGAAGAAAATTTCCCATGATGAAGCCAACAAAATCGTTGCTGGAAATCGATATGAGACAACATCTGAAACACTACCAATGTATATGCCAATAATATTGCAATGCTGACCTTGAAATCGTTGTAAACAAAGTTTAAATTATGTACTTTTCCCTTTCAATACCTACAGTAAACTCTGGTGCAATCAATCATTATCCTGCGCCTTTTCACCATGCTTAAAAAAACAAAAAAAAAAACAAGTAATACGGAAAACTCTTCGTTATAAAATATTTTATACTTCCGAGTTTTAGTCGAATGTCAACCCGAAAAAGAAAACTTTTAAATTGCTTGACAAAATGGTATTGAGCTCCCGACAAAATTAAGTAACTCAAATTTATCTAGCAGCTATACGTCTATAAAATATTGAGTGTGCACCATGATAAACTGTATAATAACTCTACTATGCTGTTAACAAAATATAATTACTATATGACACAAAATGTTGACGAGGAACGATGTTAGAAAGCAGGCCACCTGTGATACTCTGACATCCTCACCAATATCGCGCATTAAATCTGTTCCTTCATCAGAATAAAAACTGCATTTCGCTACTTCCAAAAAAAGTTCACATTCGTCAAGTTTAGTTACAGTTTACACACAAGAATATCACGCATTTAGGAATTTGTCAAAAAAATTATTTCAAGTAGTCAATCCATACCTGAATCATGTCTATTTTTGTTGAAACTATAATCTACAAAAACTCCCGTCGTTATTGATTGTATTTATAATTTTACTTGTTAATTTTTTATACTTTGAACATATAAACCATACATACATCATCTTGAGATCCGAAATATATCTGAGTTACCTGCATAAATGTTTAAATGAGTATAATTATACCTCTTACAAAAGCTACTTTACCGTATTAGCGTTATTTGAAATAGTGTATGTAAACCACACGCATGTAAATATTTACTAATTAAATGCAACTGGAATACAAAAATTAGGATACGGCTTAACACAGCGGCTTTATCAAATATTTTATTGATTTTATAAAATACAAAAATTGTACCTCAGCTTTTTGGTATAAACTTTGATGTAATCTATTCTATGACTCGCCTTATACACTCAAGGATATTACAAATTTTTCACTTATCATTATTAACTATATGTTCTCAATAGGTCATGACAAGAGTAGCTGAGCGTATCTACTAACACATATACATATGATAAGTCACGATGATACAATTAGCCTAAATGCGCAAAATTATATAAGCATATTGAACACTATTACGTATGTATATCCAGGCTGGCACTACATGCATGATTTATCGCAAATTTCGGGCTAAACATAAAAATAAAATGTCAATTTTTATTTTTTGTGACATAATACCCCACGAAATAAAAGTGTACAGATTTGGAAAAGAGTAAACCGTATTTAGAAGAAAGTACATACGTCATCCCCGTGTAGGTTAGGGCAAGATATATACATATTAATAACCCCTTTAACTAACCTTACTTTTACCCCAAAGTCTCCATTTTATGTAAAATGGTGAAAATGACAAATATTTGGTCCGAAGCACGTTTTGACTTTCGGACGAAAAGAACCGCTTTAGCTGGCAAATGCTCAGAATAAAATTGGCTTTGTGTGAAAATTTTCCAACATTTTAATGGAGCCATAATTGATAAAATACTCCAGTTACAATTATTTCAAGATCATTTTAGCTTGCTAGGTTTGCATAAAATTATTTTATACTTTCATCCTTTTCTTGGCTTATTTAAATAACTCACGTAGCAGAGCCCCTATACAGATGGAATATGATATCGTTTCTACCAATGTTTTACTTTGTATACACGCCTACATTGAACTTGGCAAAGTTCGTGAGCATAACGCAAAGTTTAACTTAAATTTTTACTAAATATTTACTAAATATACCAACAGCTAGATACAAATGATGCTTAGATCTGACCTACACTTTAGAAACTTTACTATCAAATCACGATACGGGAAATGTAGTTGCAACAAAAGAGTACTCTATTATATACTTACTTAGCTTATGGGAACAAAACTGAAGGTTCCCAACGGATAATAGTGCAATTGAATGCACCCTCACACAAAACCTACTCTAAGCATGATCAACTTATTCGTTTTATTTGATACTTAAGGAACAGAAGAGTGCTGCAAGAATTTGTATCCAGGTTCATACATTAAGATCATTTACGGAAATCACTTTTTGCAATTCAAATTCAAGCGATTTTTAAAAACTGAGCTATATAAATATAATAAGCGCTTAGCGTACTGCATCGTAAGATTGCTTAAAGTAATTCAGTATAATATACAATCGTACTAGAAAATGTATACAAAAACTGTATTTCAATATATGGTTTTATGTTGAATGAAAAAAATATTTTGCCAATGACAATGAAAAGGAAACAAAAATGTTGTACTACTACTACTGACGAAAAAAATCAAAACTAATGAGAACAAAAAAGTGAGTTACACAATATTCTGCGATCAACTTGTTATGTGTAGTACATAGAGAATAAGTAATTGGTAACATTTTTTGACGATTTATTGTGTATGTAATGTTAAATATGTAGGTGTGCACTTTGTGAACATGCATAATTGACGAGAAACTCCTTTTAGTGTTGAATACCTATTCTTTACCGTACCGTTTCGACTAACAATAATATTACATAGAGTTGATGTTTGATATTAATTTACTGTCAAAAGTAAATACACATGAGTGAAAAATCCGTTTCACGCGTACCATTACAATACGCGTTCGTAAAGGAATTGTTCTGTGGACAACATTTTAGAATAATAATAAAGAATGTACGTAGAATTTCCTTTTGTTGCAGACGGCTTAATTCGCATTCTTTGCATAATATTTATTGGCATAATCTTATCCAATTTCACAGGATTCCTTCATATTGTTTCAAACATTGAAAATAAGCGTATGTCACGCTATCGAGCTAACAAGTACACGTAGGTAAACGTCATGAAACGGGAATTTTTGGGGAAGGTACTACAATTTGTATTCTAGTGTGAGTTCGTGTTCATGATCAAGGATTTCACACCAATTGACTAAAATGGAGATTAAACTATGCATGCGTTCCTTTCATAGAAGCTGTTCCTGTTGATTTTATGGGTCAATAGACAACAGATTACGAATGAATGAAAATATGCTTAGGAATAAATTACAGAAAATTGGAATCACGAATAACGGATAAAAGGATTTTCCCCTCTGATAATCGCTTTCCAAAAATTATTTTGAAAAGTAGAATATGATATGATGTATTTAAAAATGGGAATCCAGCAACTCAACTTCTTCTTGATTCAATGATAGTAGAGTCATAAGATTTTTTTATATACATCTCGAGTCGAGAATTTCGACTGTCCTCTCGTTCTTTTTGTCATTCTAATATTTGATAAGTTTAATAGTTGCACTTTGCAAAATGATACTGTCGTTCTACTTATTAAATTTGATTTGCTCCTGGTTGCAGTGTGAAATGAGTGACAAGCCTCCATTTATCAAAACAAGCAATGCCAACACAAAAGAATTTTTGAGTATCTTTCGAAGAAAAAGTTCTCGTCAAAATTACGATCACACTGATGGCCCAATTGCTTACACCAAACTTGGCCCAGTTTTAGGCAACAAAATGGACATTGGCAAAGGGAGGGAAATATTTGCTTTCACCGGCGTGCCGTACGGGGAGAGGTGCGAAGTTATGAATTACAAGTATCTATTAAGTTTTATGCAGTTGCATATATTGTTAGAGGGGATTTTTTAGTGTAAATAACGATTGAAAAGGCAAATTTATCTAATTTTATGATTTCAGTCCCACAGGAGATTTACGTTTTCGGGTGAGCAGAAGAGATGAAATAGGTACAATTAGAAATTCAAGTTTTTTTTTAAAAGCTAAATACAAGTATGGCTTCAGAGTCCCGTTATGAGAAGACCGTGGAATGGAATTTGGAAAGCAACTTCTCCAAGTCCTTTTTGCATCCAAGCCAATGCTGTGACAATGATGATGTTAAGAGGGCGCGAGGATTGTCTCTATTTGGACATCTACACTCCACAGCTCCCAACATCCTCAAGAAATGCTCGATTACCCGTTCTAATATGGATTCCCGCTGGTGCAAACGTGTTTGGTCGGTCAGACACGTATGGACCAGCCTACTTATTGCAGGAGGATATAATAGTTGTCGTAATAAATATGCGAGTTGGGATTTTGGGGTATTTGGCTACAGGAGATGAAGCCAGTCCAGGTATTTACAATAATTGCTTTTACAATAGCAAGTTTTAGATTTAGTGACCAACAACTTTTATTAATAGGAAATTACGGATTGAAGGACCAATCGTTGGCAGTTACCTGGGTATATGAGAACATTCACGCGTTTAATGGCGACAGAAATAAGATTGTCATCGGAGGTACTTCTTCCGGTGCTTACGCTGCCCATTCAATGCTCTTTACAAATCACGACTCGAAAAATTACATTTCTGGGATATACGCCATGAGTGGGTCTACACTTGCGAATCATGGTTTAGATGCAGCGGGAAGGGCACAGAATGCCTCCGACGCAGTTGCAAAAACAGCGGGTTGCCCAACTGCAGCGGAGGGAAGGAGCTTAGAAATGGTTGAATGCATGAGAAAAATAGATCCCTATCTTTTAGCTGCCTACCAAACTACTCCGTATGTAAGTGCTTTACTTTAATAGCCGACATTTGTCAAGTTCAAGGATTAGGTAACTAAGCCTTTAATTATTAATTATACCATTCAGGCTACTATGCCGCCGCTAGCACACATGTTAGGACCAACCATCGAACCTGATGTACCTGACGCGTATATTTCTGAGCTCCCAGAAACATTATACAAAGAAGGACGAGTGCCCCCAATTCCACTAATTAGCAGGGATTATTGCGATTTTTAATTATACCAGAGCTTTCGACTCGATCATCAGTATTTAGATAGATATTGACGAGACAAATCGATTGATTTGTTCTTGTGATATGCCCATCAATAGTCAAGATTCAAAGGTCATGGAGAAAGTAGTTTACACAGAATCTTCCATGAAAAGAATTTCGGCTCGGTCTGCGCTTTTCATGCATGCCAAAGACATTTTTTAAAGACACATGTAAATGTCGACGACCCCACACAATGCTGGACTTTTTACACAATAATTGAGTGGTTAATACGAATCGATTTGTCTCGTGGGAACCTATCGCCAGACAATTATACTGTTATAAAGCCAAAAGCTCTGGTGTAGTTAATAATACAAGATTATACGTTTCAGCCGGACCGTGGATGAGACAAGTTTTCTAGTAAAGCGTATGTTATGTGTATAATATGCTTTTTGTTCCAAAAGTTTCATAACCGTATTTTACCCATGAAACTATATATAATTTGCCTATTTCAGGCATGCGCTACGTATTTTTGCCAATAATGCGTTTGAATTGGCACATATGGATGCCGCAAACTTTACAGCTCGGTCTTCGTAGTTCCAAAGGAGCAAAAGCCGAATCTGACGAGGAAAGTCAGTCGTCACTGCTTAAAGTCACAGAATTTTACTTCAATAGGACAACCCCGCCACGCTTCGTTAATACAAAGAATTTCATAGCGTTCGTCAATGTAAGCAAATTTAAATGATATTGTATGCTTAATATTATCATGCAGTTTAAAAAAATCCTTCTACATTAGATGATAAGCGACTCGTACTACAATGCGGCAATGTGGAAAAGCATTGAATTGCATCACACCGTTGGACCGACATATTCCTACCTCAATAAAATCAATACTTTCCAGCTAGACCCAAAGATAGATTTAGTTGAGCGTTTATTTTTTCCTACTCCATTTGGTAAATTCAAACAAAATTAATTATACTGTCTGTCAAGTAGATACTTTCAGTATATATTTTGCTTTTATGTTTTGTAATCATTATTTTTAATCTTCACTCCTCAGGTGCCTCTCATGCCGTGAGTAAAACAAACAAATCAATATACATACATGGAATGAACATTATTAGTTAGTACTATGTATATTAATTGATGCAATTATCGCACGTGCATGGTTTTTGCTCCTGCTAGACGGATTATGCACTTTTGTTCAACTATTCCGCCGGAATTCCTCCACTCTCCAGTATTCCCGAATTTGAGACCGCATCAAAAAATCTAATTAACATGATCGTTAATTTTGCGAATTTCGGGTATACAGATTTAAATGAGCTAATAGTGAAATTATACAGGATGGAAAAGCCTCAAAATATTATTTTGTGCTTAAGGGAACCTTTGTATCGCACCCCCGATGGAAATTTACTTTCTCTTTGGAAGCCCATTACAAACATGAAGCAACCATTATTATTGGAGCTTGGCCTTATTCACAACATAAGGATGATACAAGACCCATTATATGGAACGCAGAGAATGAAAATATGGGACCAGGTCAGATTTTAGCAACAATAATTATGTAAAGCTATATGTTACATAGGTATGTAAATAGCATACTGCCGATGTGTCATCATTTACATTTCTTCTAGTGATTGAATTAAATGATTATATTGCTATTGTACATTTGAAAATGTTCTAATAAAAGTAATTTGGCGACAAATAGTCCTAATTATTTCCACATGTGGATAAGTCTTTTGTAACTAATTGAATGTAAAACTTTTTGAAGGATCCGTGTTCACGGCTCATACTACGTTTCTAAAGGTTTTTGGGTTATTGGTTTACTGGTTTGGTTGTGGTTTCACAGAAATTATTGAAGGTTTAGTAAATATTTGACAAGGAAAATTACACATTACATACATTTTTCGTGGTATACATATAGTACCCAAGAATACCCACATTACGTATGTAGAAAGCGGTAAGCATTATTGCTTATTACTGTCGCGGACTTTATCGGTAACAAAAGGGAGGAGGCGCGAGTGGAAAAAAAGAAACCACATAACAATAGTGACAGTAATAGAAACAGCTTGATTATAGAATTAGATAATACTTTCACTGTCAAGTTTCACTTAAAATCAGTACACGTAAAATTTTTATTTCACACTGTTCAATATGATCTCGAGTTTTAAAGATTTAAATTTTGGTAAAAATGAGAATCTACATGCCAAATATCTTTTTAATGTTTCTTGCACTGGTTTCCGCCATTCCCCTACGCCCCTTGAATAGTTTAGATAACTGGATACTTAACATGTTCCGTGATTGCACTATCCAAATGTTTGGGAGTCCACCAGAGTTCAATGGCAGACTACCTACATACTTTCAAGAACTCGTTGGTGTCATTGACGAATTTAATTTCCCTACAAATCTCGGAAGATACAATCACACCGTATTGAAATCTACTCATGGACCTCCGTCGGTAGCCTATTTCAGATTTACTTCATGTGCAGCTCAACTCCATTATGTTAGTTCAGAGATCAGCGGAGACATGAGCGCAGTTGTGGGGTCGATGCGTTACGCTTTAACCGGATTAACTTTGGCTAATGAAAATCCGAATTGTATACTTTATGTGTTCAACTCAGTTGCGTTCGATATTCTGTCAATTTCGTTAAACCTAGTGTTTTCCTTCAACGATGCTTCTGTAACATCGTTACCGCTGATAGGAATTGTGCCTGACACTGTTAAACTAATTTGCTTAACATGTGATCATACCTTGGATAACTCTTTGGGAAACCTCTTGGAATCAAGCTTTCATACCTACAATGCCTTGGAAGTAGGAATTGCAATATTCCGGAGAAAGTTGAAAGGACGGACAATCTTTGTTAACGGTCTTGATCCGCGAATTTTTTATAGGAGAACATGTGGCATGTACATAGTTGGCTTAAATACTCCTACCACAACTTGTGTGATACAAGCATTAGCTCAAATGTACAATTTAACAGTCAATCAAAGAGTACCACCAATGTTTATTATTGGGAGAGTTTTTGCTGGAATCCCAATGGGCAGATTAGGAATTCATCAGACATTTTTGAACTACAAAAAATATAATTCACGAATGACGTGGGTTAATTATGGGTGCAAATATAATGTATACAAATACTTTGCCTTTATGAGCCGCGAGGGTGCTGTTGACTCACTCTCCATTTTGCAACCGTTCGACATACCTACGGCTTGTGTACTCGTCACTTCTGTATTTGGACTTAGTTTTATTATATTGGCAATTTTGACAAGCTTTGGAAACAATTGTGGGAACCAACTTCATGACACGGCAATAATTCTCATTATGTATCCAATTCAGACATTATTTGAGCAAGCAGATTCGGTTGTAACAAAGAGCTGCAGAAATACAATTGGTGGCTATTTCGTCATTTCAACCTGGCTGTTTCTCTGCTACGTAGTGGGAAACGAATTTAAGGGTAACGTTTATTCCAGTATGACTTCGTCCCCAATACAACCGGTCCCAGATTCCATGATTGACTTAGTCATGTACAGCACAATGCCATATTTTACAACAACGAAGCATGTGTACCAGAATAATTGGTAAGGAGCGGATGTTTATAACCTTAAAAATTGGATAATATATACATGCCGCCAAAGTCCCTAAAACATACCACATAAATACAACACAAAAAAATTTCTGTCTCTCCATAGGTACTCGACCCTGAAAGATATGGTCCTAGCTGATATGATGTACGAAGGAGATGATTTGATGACTAGATTTATGGGAAAATTCAGATGGACCCTTCCGCTCATTTACGGTGAAGAATCCGACATCATCTTAAATATCACGCGAGATCTTCCGGTCAGCACAGATCATGGATTTAAGCTTGTGCCCAAGAAGTTTGCTTTAGTGAGCACTGAGAACGATGCTGGCCTTTTCGTTGGACTTATGAGACAAATGACAAACTACTACATAATTCCAAACAACAAAGTCAGTCCGTTTGTCACACGAAAGCCTTGGTACGCTAAACGAAATCATTTCATTAACATCCTCACAGTGGGGATAGGCCGTCTTGTACAATGTGGAATATATGATTGGTGGGATGAACATCAAAATCAGTATGAATTAATTTTAAAAATTGAAGAGGTTGAGAAAAAGTCTAATCATACCAAACACAACTTTTTTGCGCAGGTAGTTCTAGCTCAATCTTTATTGACCCAGCAAAAGCTCGATGGTTCTCCGGTTACATTGAGTAGTGTTGATATTGTATTTATGGGCTGTGGAATATTGTTAGTGGGTTCCGGTTTTATTCTTGTGATTGAAATCCTAATCAGGAAATTGTGCTACAGAAAAAACAGAGTTTTTGACTTTAATGACGAATATTTGTGGTAGCGGGAGATCTTTCAATTTTATTTAATGAAGGTTTGAATATGTACATACTTGTACGACGACAATCGATTACCAAATCTGGTCTCACTGATATTTACTGGTAAACTCTCTCTCTTTTTACTTAATATAACGTAATGTAAATGTAATTCGTCAAAAATGACAAAGATATTGAGGGTAGAGCATCCATAATCCATACCTTAAGAGCATGTCCAGAAAGAAGTGCTTCGTACACAGTAGCTTTCTGTCTGACAGTGAGCAACAACGTACTTACAGGTCATAGACATGAGATGAGTTATGCAAAGTGACATTTCTGACTAGATCACAAGTTCAGTAGAAGAATATTGATGTGTGTGCTTAAAATAAAAGTTTAGTTTAAATTAAATCATACTCGCAAAATGTTTCTTACGGTAAACCACATTCACGCTTTCATGCAAATGAGAATTATTATAACAATATTTTTTGCAAATTATTGCGCATTTAGTTGGACTATATCCTCTTCCAACATTGAGCCCAGCGATGTGTGGATTCAAAAGACTTTCCGAGAATGTGCAATAGCGTTTTATGGAAACGTGAACGAATATTCGAAAAAACTTGCATACTTTGGTAATGCAACAACAATCATATCAGAAAGTGGGCAAATTCACGAGATACTTTGGAAAAATCAAATACGAGATTCCACCAACTTTAGTACAACCTCCTCTCTAATTTCATACTTTAAATTTAGAAAGTGCAATGTAAAACTTTTATTTCTGCATTTTGCTTACGCTTCGCCACCATTTCTACAAATGTTTGGGGCAGTAGCCAACGGGCAAATCTTGCTTTCCGAGAATCCACACTTTGTCGGAGTCGTGCTGAACAAGCATTTTCATCGGAAGTTTATGAAAAATTCACAATTTTTCAACCAATTTTTGAGAAGATTGCATCTGACGTCAATTCCTTTCTTGTTGACGGACACAAAAATAACGTTTCTTTGTCTATACTGCAGCAGACGCAATTTGGATTGGCTCATTTATCCCACGAGATGGAATCTTGGGCTACCCTCAGTCCAAAAGATACAAAGGTATTGGGAACTCTCCATTAGGAACTTTCACGAGAATGAAGTATACCTCCATCCGCGAAATTTTATGTGGGTCCCAAAGAAAGCCAAAACCTGCGGAATGCTATATATGCAAAAATTCTTCTCGCCTCCGGTATTCTGTACGTTTTCCATGCTCTCTGAATCCTACAATTTTTCCCTACGCCGGGCAGCGTACGACTTTCACCTCACGGTGCAGTATGACTCAATTATGAGCAGTAGCGCAATAGAATGGATGTTCATTCGTAAATATGACGTGAGCAGTTATCGAAGTTGGATTTTATATGCTTGTGGATTCAACCCGTACAAGCTAATATCTTTTGTTAGCGAGAAGCACGTAATGAACTTTCGAGTCTTTCTGCAGCCTTTTGACACTGCATCATCGTTTACATTTACACTTTGCATAGTGATGACATTCATTTTCCTAAGGTTAATCCTGAAATTTCATGCGGTACAGCTTAGGTCAGTAAAGATTAAGATCAGAGTGGCTTTGTTTCAATTTGAGTCCCTTTTTGAACAGAGTGACGAAGCCATGAGAAAATGTCTGGAAAAGAGTTATTCGGGTTGCCTATCTGTGTCTATATGGCTTCTTGGTTGCGTAATTTTGTCAAATGAGTATAAATCGTTCATGTTTTCGTGCATGACCAACCAACCCGTTCCTCGTGTTCCTGATAATATAGACACACTTGTTAGGCATTCTTCAGTCCCGTATTTTACAACGTCTAGGCACAATTTTGAAGGCGGTACCTACTCCACTTTGAAAGATATGGTTTTGTATGACATACTCGTAGCATACAATCAAAAGAAAAGCTCGAATTCGAAAATGATTGAACGACTACGAAACAACATAATTCTGATTAAAGGGAATGAGAAAGACGTTGTCTATAATATTTCCAAGCGTTTAGAAGTGGAGACAGACTTTGGAATGAAGGTTATACCACCAAAATTTGCACTGTTGAGTCGAGAAGACAATGCGAATCTATTTGTTGCACTCATACGAAAGTTCACAAACTTGCTTATCATTCCAAGCACAAAAATGAGCTACTTTGAAAGTCGAGTTCCGTGGTACGGTCCAAGAAGTCCCATCACTCAGGTTTTCTCCGAGGGACTGTCGCGACTGGAGGAATCCGGCATTTATCGCCGCTGGGAGAAACATGAGAATTTGCATGAACTTCTTAAGGACTTGGAAAATATTGATTTAAAAAATAATAAAACGGCGAGCTCGTACTATTCCATGGTCTTGAATACAGTCAATACAGGGAGGCTGAGCATGGACGAGGGAAGTGGGGTGCCGACCAGTCTCAAGAGCGTGGATCAGTTATTCTCTGGGTGCGCTCTATTGGCGTTTATTTCCATTTTAATATTTTTCATAGAATTACTGATTTTTCCTCATTTGGGCCGTCACTTGAAGTACGAGTTTAACATGTATTAGAAACTAAACTACATTATAGTCATTGCATAATGTTTATGTTTAGTTTATTATGTATCTGTAATAGTTTTCATGCATATTTACTTAAGCTATGCTCATCTTTAAGTTTTTATTACATTTTATTAATGTAAATATATGATAGGCGAAATGGAGAAAAATGTGCGTTTTTTTGTGAATTTTATTAAAATCTATTTATAAAAATTGAATGGAATTGATTGATTTGTTCCGAATTTTTTATAAGAGTGTCTCTTTATTATATATGTATAATCTAATATGCTCACTCTGAGCATCTACTCATTACTGAATGACGCAAGAAAACCCCTATATCATTGGAAAAAGTGGAGCAACAGTTTTTTCCCATCTTGCTTCCCTCAGACTGCGAGGCATCATTGTAGAAAAGGTGATTTTTCATTCGTCTCTCGTTTCATGCGAGAAAGTTCCTAATATCTGAGATCGTGTTGCTCCGCTCGCAAGTAAACAACCTGGTTACTATGATTTCCCCGAACTGTTTCCCTCAGTTGAATGTACTCTGCGGAACGAAGGGATGAATTTTTGTAAGCCTGAGTTCCAAGACGATTAAGTCGACACAAATGTTGCGTGTATATCATGACAGCTTATTAAAATTCCTTAGATATGATATGCTAATATATCAGACGTTTGTGTGTATATAACGAATCAATACACACCGCGTACATTTTAAGTAATTTCTTCAATTAATATTAGCGTGTGTGCGAGCACACCGGCAATCTTAAATAATATTCCCATAAATATGTACATGTCTGCTGTGACTAGTATGCATTCCAAGCCCAAGCGCTGTAAGTGTATCTTCCTCATCATTGATTTAACCTGGCACACGACTGTCACATTTCACTTTCGTTTACGATAGGAGCAAAGTGACTTTGACCTGGCAGAAGCAATCACAACAAAACATAAATATACGTCAGCCATGTATCAAATTTGCTTTCTTTGAGTTTTCTCCCTCGTTTATGGTTTCTGCAGTTGCTCCACTTCCTCCTTCTGAAACTTATAGCATTTTACTTCTGTTCATGGAAGCTGTAAACCCCAAAATTTACGAGCGTGTTCTGCTATCCTCATATACGACTTTTTTCTCACGCATACATTCCATGTAACGGCCTTTTTACGTCAACAGAATTCCCGTTTAAAAGCAATTAAAACACAGCTATAAAATTTTCAGCTGTGCTCTAATTTAAATCCTGCACATTTGGAGAACCTAATTCCAATGTACACAGATACTTAACATACTCGTATCAGCTTCCACAGCTTTTATTGCACTCAATGATTTCATAGATTTATTTATGCAGATCATTCATGGCTTCTAAAAAAGTGCGTAAGAGATATCTATTTTGAAAATGACGCTTTGTCGAAAGACTTGCCTCGTCGAGGTTTTCGAACTCCCATATTAATTTGCATGAAGATAATTTATTGTAGCATCACTGACAAGTACGACCCGCTTTCTACACGATTTGGATGGGTATGGACATCGTTGGGTGTAAATTCTTTAAGAAGAAAGTAGCCAAGCTGTTTCACATGCGTATGTTCATGTATTGTCGACCCAATTCTGCGGTTCGGTTCACTTTAACAGACAGATTAAGATATTTTTGCCTTGAACATTTTGTCGGCAATTTTTTGCTAGTTCAATAAATCATAGTGCATTAGTGAGATTTAATTATATAGAACCCAGCTTTTTAAAATTTTAAAGCAAAGATGTTATGAACATACCAAACATTGCCCGATAAAAAATAGATAAAAATCATGATAAATTGGTTCAGCCCGACACAACAAAATCCTGGTACTTTCAACGTTGGTGCATAGCAGGCAAGGAAAGTCTAAAGATTCAACACCTTTTGGAATTTTGCAAATCGGTAAAATTGTCATTACTTATCTTCGTCATTTTACCTTTTTGGCAGTAAAGCCTTTCTTATCCAAAGATACATATGCTTGTGCAGTCCAAAAGTATTTTGACTTGCTCACCTATATGGTCATTAGCGTAAACTCTTCCGTTCCAAGTCTAGATAAGTTATTGCAACAGAAACGTCATAAACGAAGCGGTTCAACGAATTATCCTGCAGCCATTCAACCATGCATGTATGTAGTTTAACGGAGAATTTTTCTCCCAATATTGGCTTTCCACATTTATTTCTAATTTTTTTGACATTTTGCTCTTTTAGAAATGATTCATCATCTCTTCTTTGTAAAAATGTTTTGGGACTTGCTTTGTATGCAAACATGTTGGAACGACATATGCTTTTCCACTTGAGAACCGAGCAGCTTATATAATGTGCAAAAGATTGTAATTTGAAAGAAAGAAAAATTGCTGAAAGATGTGAACTTTTCCACAGAAAATCCTCCACGAGTGGGCCAGACAAAACGGAAACCATAGGTCCGTGTCTGTTTGGACTCTACTGACATATTATTCAGTTAAACTGGGAGAAGAGACTTGCACTTTTCCATTTGTATTAAAGACGAAAGAAGATTTTTTCGTTTCAGTTTGTTTATAGCATAATTCATAAGTAGGTGATGACGAGCCTTTGGGAGTTTTATTATATACGGAAGTTAGTCAGTCGTGCTCGTCTTGAGTGGCGTAACCCCTTCACATTTCTTTTTTCTTCCTATGTAAATTAGAAAAAAATCCTCGTATTTAATTGAAAAACAGAAACGAAACAAAGCAATGATGTTTTTCTTTGGTTTCTTCCCAAAATCTTGTGTTTTCATTTGAGAAGCGTATGGTAAAGATCAGATCGCAGTTTAAAATATTGTATTTGGGTCAACCACCCATCGCACACATATCACAATCACATGAAACATCCACATGAAAAGGCAAAGAAGCCATAGACCAACAGAGCATTTGAGGAATTCGAAGCGTTTTTGCAGACAAAGCGAATAGAAATACATGTTTTCTCGGCAACTTGAAACCGGGCTTGAAAACCCCGTTATAGCAACGTCTTAATATCAAAATTTTCGTGGTTTAAATAGAGACAAAAGAAGAAATGTACATATTGTTTTATTGTGTCATTCACGCTCCTATTACTTCAAATGAAGCTTGGAAGCATTTCTCTTCCTCCAAGCCGTTCTACATGTCCTTTCTTTCATGTTCGTCCTATGGAGTTTGAGTCAACCATAATAAGTTTCTGCTTCAAAAGGCGTCAACTACATTTAATTATTTTTATGCGCGCTCGCTCATGATTTAAACATTTTTTTCAATTTATTAGAGCATTAGTAAGTCAAGCAAGAATTTCGAAAATTTGGGCACTTGAGGGAAAATATGGATCAAGAATATGGGGGTAAAGAGTGAATTTTGATCTAGGTAATGTGAAAAAGATCCTCGCAGTTTTTCTATATAGACCATGTTTTTGTCAACAAAGTGATGATGCTTTCTAGTCTCACATAACAAGAATAACATTGTATCAACGCTTATATTTACTATTAGGTAACGATAAAACCTACATACACATATTGTACTCTAAGTAAAAAAAATCCCTATCCAACCTTCTTCCGACCACAAGACAAGACATTGCACGATGATGTAAATTTCTTACAATAATAACTACACTATAGTAGTATATACAAATATGCGCTCACTAATTCCGATTAATAAATATGCTTTGATGACTATGGTAGGATTTTGTTGAAAGCTTGAAATTTGACGAAATAATACTGTACTGATGGTAAGTGGAGAAACTTTAGGCATTTCTATGAAAATTCATATGAGCTACTTCCGAGAGATGACCCTGCCTGGATCACTGCCAATGACCCTATGAATATTGGCTAAGTAGGCGTTTGGAAAATTTTACGTTGGATTGTCACGCTTGATGGGAAGTGAATAAAGGTACCCCTCAGTATAAGGTTTCGCTATATTGTGTCAGCTTGCTCAATTTTTAAAAGCATTATTCTTTAGTTTGGACACATTTAAGCATTGTAGCATATTTTCACATTTTCATAACCAAATTTACAGGACAGGATTTACTTACAAATGATTTGTTCTCTCGGATTCGTTTCCACTTTTATCACTTGATCCATTAGAATCAGAAAGAAATATGACTGTTTAGAAAACTTTGTAATCGTATTAAAGTGAAGCTGCAAAAAGAGTGCTCTGCTTCCTCGTTAATGTCACCTTAAGACCAAAATTAGATAATCTTGCCAAAAGTACTAAATTGCCTGCACATATTATGCATCGATTATGTTTGTGGCGCATTATCAGTTCTAAGTGTAATGAATTTGCACTTGTGTAAAGTATTC
>JAHZMY010001216.1:0-12982 GCA_027743915.1 Seira sanloemensis
AGGCAAAACATGCTGGCATTTTTACTCTTTGATAGACTGTCATTGCCAAACGTCATTTCTAGTCACGAGCTGAACGAGGGAGAAATACATAATATTTTTTCTGTGCAAATATATCTACTTATGGAACAACTGAATTAGAATCGATGTATCACATTTTGAATCAAAACAGCAATAATATATAAAATAGAGGCAAATATGAGAATGGAATTAAGCGTTGTTGCATTTTGGGTTTAAATCGTAAAAAATACTAAAAGTTGTGTATGTCTTTGAGGGAAAATATTGTATTTTTGCAACACAATTGACTGTAATGACTCGATTTGATGGTTTTTGTGGCTTTTTGCTTGTTGAATTTTACAAAGAGAGATTATTCAAGTTTGAAATTGCACATATCAGAATGATTACCCATATTGAAGTTGTTGATGATAAGGGGGAACCATGAATCACTGGTACGCAGAACGCAAATTAGGGAAGAATTCATTCATTTAGTAACTTTACATGATGATGCGAATAATTCTTCACATCACATACGAAAAAAATCCTGTCATCAGCCATCTTTATCAAGTTTTAGAGAAAATTACGAGACTATACAACGGGTGGATGAATGGTGTACATCAAAGTGATGAAAAAGGCCACAAAAGTTCAACTATAATCAAGCAATTCCATCGTCGCGAAAACAAATGATTGACTATTTGTTCACAATCATAATAATCACACAAAAGCAAAAAGGCACAACCGGGTGATCTGAACAATGCTGCGCTGCACACAGCTTTCAAAGAGATTCGTCAAATTGATATGCATTAACAATGACAATTGAGCTCATTAAAGGAGATATTCACAAGGCAAATTTGTACAAAAAAATCAAGGTTTGCAGGTAAATTGAGATATTGTTTGTATAGTCCACTTCATCTAGTACAAATACAATGTTCTTTTTTTAAAAAAATGCTTTATCGTGACTTTGGCAACTATTTATTGAGATAATATGTAGGAAGTTTTTGAGGCAATTTTGAAGCCATATTGATTTGAGTGAATCAATACTCAATACTATGATTTATTGCGAATTAAAGCCATGAATAATGACGTACACAACCTACCTGTCAACACGGAGGACGGGGAATGAGTTATTGCGGAATTTTACTAGAACTCAGGTTCATAAAACAAGCTAAAGTAACTCCCCAAAGTGATTTCCACCAATCTCATATATACATAGAATTATCTTATATTGTTGGGCTTTGAGATTGTGAGAGTCTAACTTGAGTCTTAGGAGTATCCCCCCAGTCATCAGTGCCAATGTCATTCACAGTGAGATAGACTTTTTGTGGTGGTTACCAATGTTGCCTGCAATTTTATTGCTATCGTTGCTGCACACAGCTCTCATGACATGACGTATGTATGTGTGTCTTTGTATCATCATCGAGTTTGTTAAGTTTCCGACAAGTCTACCGAGTCCATAAACTTTTACAAGCTTGCTGAAAGCTGAAAGCGGCTTAAATGAGTGTATCATTGTACATCTAATAATAATAATAACAATCATGCAAAAAGAGTGTGTGTATCCATATCCATCCATCCCTTCACATTGTCAACGCAGATATAACTGTGACTGTGACAGCGTCAGAATTCAAAAATTAGGCAATAAAAGTGACATAGTAAATGAAAAAGACACATAATAAAGAAAGTCATTCATTGCATTACGCTTTGTGGAGATGGTCTCATAATCATGTTGTGTGCATCTCTTCAAAGATGCAATGGGTGTATCTATGTATGTACATGAAACAGGGAAGTGAGGGAGAAGATCCGTACCATTTTGCTAAAATGCCTACACACAGTATTGACCATACATAGGAAAAGTATGATGGTGACTATATAAACATAAAAGGATCTTATGGTCATTCCCTCATTGCCCTGTAATGCGTTCTGGTAAGCCTCATCTTGTCAATTGAATTCTAATTTGGCTGCGTTCTCAACTTTTTTTATTTCCTATTTAATGGCATAAAACTACTATAAAGTCTTTTGGTTTGGGGAAGCACAAAATTGATGATGATTGCAATTGATGGAGATTTATGACTTCTCTTTAGTGAACATTATCATCAGCATTATTATTACCCTCTATATCTCTTGGTGCATTCATATACATATCTACGGTAGAATTTGAAAAAAAAACATTTTCTTCATGTCTTCTTTCGTGTGTTTCGCTTTGTTAATTTCAACACATGTCTACATTGTATTACTCTTTTACATTTTATGGCAGCATTTACACATTATTATTACCCTCTATCTCTTGGTGCATTCATATACATATCTATGGTAGAATTTGAAAAAAAAACATTTTCTTCATGTCTTCTTTCGTGTGTTTCGCTTTGTTAATTTCAACACATGTCTACATTGTATTACTCTTTTACATTTTATGGCAGCATTTACAGTGCAAATCATCGAATTATTTGGTGTCTTTAACTAAAAGCTTGCGCTCCGCGGCAAATCATGTCCATGTCCATTGCTCCGCTTTGAAACAAGCTCACCGAAAAGGGCCTATCATGGCATAATGCATAATAAAAAATGTCGGCGATATTATTAGTGCATCCATCAAGCTGCACAGTGTATTTGCATGAGAGCGTTGAAGGCATACCTAAGGCCGAGTTATCAACATAGTAATACATTTTCTGATTAATGACCCGTTGCCTTGAAAAAAAAGCAGTGTTTATGACCAGCGGTCAATTTGTTTGGCCATTCCAACCATGCCATAAAAATCTTTTTTTTTCTGCGGAGGAAGCAACAAACAGCCAATTTACTGCATAATAGTGTTATGTTTATCTCTCCTAGCAATGCTTTCTATAATATGAACGCAGCATGAATCTAAAAAAAGTTGTCGTTTTCCCTTGCACGTGGAAAGGGCTTGGTTGTCTTCTGCTCCGTCAGTCAGTTTTCATCCGTCGTCGTCGTCGGATGCCATGACTACTAATAATAATGGCATTAAAAATCTCCTCACTGTTTTCCCATAAAACATGAAGGAAAAATCTCTTTTTGAAGGCTCATTTGTAGTAATAAGATTATGACTAAAATATTGTAAAATATGGGCAAGTGGCCCGTGAGCCTGGTAAATACAAGCACGACTCTGCTAGTGTTGAGGAGGAGGGAATGCCCATTGCCCATCAAATCAATTCCACCAAAGAGTAGAAAGATACAGCAACGCTGATAAACGAGTCAGCAGGGTTAATCATAACTGCCTCATTTTATAGTATTAGCTAAAGCCATAAGTACAAGTAATGACCGAGTTGAAAGCGGGGAGCTTCTCTTGCAAAAAAAAGAACGCACATCGTAAAGAGAAAAGTTTGAAAAGTTTTTTTTTGTCTTTTTACAAACATATTCCAGAGAAGCATGTTTTTTTCTACAAACACGTATTGTGTCTTTCATATCACCTTATTTCATCTCTTGAACAAGTACAAGAGAGAAACAGGTATAAAAGTTAATTTCATTTTTGGGTAAACGGAATTTTTGCATTTTTATATAGCCGACCTCCTGCAGTTTATCGTAGGAAACATTAATAAAGGAGTTGCCTTGCCTGCACTTCTGTGAAAACATAAGGCTCCCATTACTGACATTACACTTTATGGCAATAATGCATGTGTAATGTGCCCCTTCCACCACCCCGTATGCAAAACATTTCTTTGATCATAAAGTAATAAAAAATGAAGAAAAATGCGTTGAATCATCATTCTCAACTCATGTTTTTGCTCAAACAGAGAATACCGATTTCTCATGTGAGATATATAAAAATGTGGAGATGAGAAATAAGCAATTCCTTAATGTCAATGCCTCAGGCTCTTCACACAGAACACACATCCATATGTACAGTCCCTTTTCCTTTACAAAAAATAATGAGCTGATGTTTTTTTAAAACTTAAACAAGCTCATAGCCCCATGCAACGTATTTCCGTATTGTCCGAGAGAGGCTGTGGCTATACTACATTAAGCCTTGGAAAAAGTTCATTAATTACGAGAGCATGTAATAATAATGTAATGGTAATCAACCTTCCATTTTCGAGAGCATTTCAAGATTAATTATAGCCACAGATACTAGTTTTACGCCAAGGCAGTAGCAACAAACATTGTAGTAATTGTACGTGCACGTCTTCAACTCACTTCCATTACTTTAAATTATTACGTGCTCACCACGTACACAGAAAAAAAACTGGAGGAAGACGAAGACGCACAGCAATACACAATACACCACACTGTGCTTGTTTTTTTTGTTCTGAACCAATTTTGCCTCCTCATCAAAAAACTGCAATCTTGATGAATTTAATTGTTAATGGCTGATGGAATACATAAAGTAGCAGAATTAGTATATGTCTAAACTTTTTTGCAATATATTTTCTTTATTATTATAAATGCTCATCTCACATCTCACTCATACAGTTTTGTGTTGGATATTCCCCGCCGGATGGATGTGTACTGTATGATGATGATGATGATGATGGACTTTAAGTATGCGTTCAAGACTGTTCCTTAACGTGCCAATCAACGTAGTTGCATGTTGTAATGTAAAAGTAGAAAGCTCATGGTCTCATAGTCCTCCTTCCTGTGTCTGCAAGAGTTCAGACCTACGATCACAATCTAAGCTTTGGGCCATTGATCCAACGAGAGCAGGAGATTAAATGTGGTGGTGGTAATAATAATCCCGGCTTTTGCTGCTGCGATTCCTTTATCTTTTGTAATAATACGTGTACTCCAGGTTGTTCAGAGGATTTTTATGTTTTTCATGGACTCTTAATTACGACTTTACAATTCACAGTGTTTGCTCAGGCTCAGGCTTCACTCAGTTCTCAGAGTTGTGCTGAGGCAAGCATACATACATACATAGAAAATTCATATCTCATCATAAGGCATAAAGCGCAATGGTAATCATCATGGAGAAGGTTCGCTGCAGGACGTAATTAGATACTCCCACCTTTCCTGTCTTAATTTGTAATTTATTGTTGTCTTTGTTGTTGATTTTGTAGCTTCAGAAATACATATGAGTACGACGGAGATGGGAAAACTTATTTCACATGTGTGATCCTATGGTGATAGCATAGGTATGCACCTATTTATTTTTGTCTTGCTCTGTTGTCTATGCCCTCTCCCTTCCTCCAAGGGAAAAGAGCTCGTCAATGAGAAAACTGCTCATATTAGTTATGTATGTGCTAAAGCATATTAAATTGCAGTTGGTACTACCATTTTCCTAATGATTATTGTTTCTTGTATGGCTCTCGTATGGCGTTTTGCCCAGGAGCATTGTAGTCGCGATTGAATGAAGACGGGAATGATTAAGCTCAATTCTTTCCCCCTTTACCGTCTTTTATCCTACTTCATTTTTTCACGATTACTATTATATCATAGTTGTGTATGGAGCAGACTGTCAGTTTGAAAAAAAAACTAGCAAAGTGGCATGGATGGTTGAGCAAAACTAGTTTTTCTCCTTTTTTCCTCTTCACATTGTTAGAGCATGTTACAAGATGGAATAAAAAGTTTTTATTTTTTTGTCTTTGCACAAGAGTTGAATATCCATTCTTTGAAATTATAATTACCGAATAATATTAAAAAACTAATTATATGAATTAATCTAGCAATTGCATCAGAACACTAACGGATTGGATGATATATAATAGCGCCATAATAACTCTGAACGTGCCTTACTACACGCTATTTGTCTACCTGTGTGCCCGTGGTGGTGGTGGTGGTGGAGGAATGTGTGTGTGTCTGCAACACTGAAAGTGTCAGCAGACAGCCATATTCCTAGAGAAAGAAGGTTTTTGCAATCAACCAATCACAAAAGCATATTAGATTATAAGGTAACCCGCAAATCGAGTAAAAAAAGGATGATGATCATCATCATATTCCCGATGATGATGTTGATGAGATACCAGTTTATGAAATATGACTTGGGATTCCACTTCCATTTCAAATATGCGCAAGCCTGCGAGTACTCGCCTTGAGAGTGTTGTTTATTTGCGAATGTACACGGTAATGGCTACCTGAATGCATATACTTACATTAAAGTAATTGCTTTTTCGATAATTGCTTTCATGAGCAGCATCGTGGCACAGCGGCATCAATGTAAGTACGTACATCCCTGAAAAAAATTACGATGGTTACTTATTCGCTCCTTTCTGCTCTTGTACTTTTGTACAGACATATAGTTCTTCTGATAGAGAGAAAATCTAGCCCATCCCACACTCAAAATATAATTCATTGATGTTGTGTGGCAAAGGTAATGGGAAATAAAAGGAATGGCATAATGTGTAATTAACTTGCCTTGTCTCCCTCTCGCTCCCACACTCTTCTGCGTGCGCGTCTGCTATTTAAATGACTATGTATTATCCTCTTTGGGTGTGCAGTATTGAGAGAACAAAGTAAAAGTAAACTAACAAGTTGCTACATGAATTCATCCTATGGGATCATGTTAATTACAATTAATGCCGAGTTAATCATCCCAGCCAAAAACTTTACATGAATATTAGCTCTAAATCGACGGTGTAATTATTTATGCTTGCGCTACGTGTGCCACTAGTGGCTATATAGCCCTAGCCTGACTCTTATGGACCAAGGGAAAATTATCGGTACTTTTTCCTGTTTTACTAGCAAATTTTTTCCATCCATTTTTATAACTACCAAATTCCGAGGAAATGCACTTATATCACGGATGGAATTTTGCGTGGTTCATGGGGAAACGACGCATTACACTTTTCCTTTCACAGAATGCCTTTTTTGATGGGTTGCCGATGCTTAGGGTCAAGTCAGAATACTCGAAGAAGCAGCTTAAGACACACAATAAAATAATGAATGGTAAACGTTACATATACAATGTTTACTCCTCATTTCTGTGGTTAACAAGAGGATCAAAGCAGGATGTGGACCGTCTTAGTCATATTTCGTTTTACGTCTTCTGAGAAAAAACATGAGCTTTCTTGCACTGGGGCATGAAACGTCCTACCCTTTTTCATTTTTATTGGTTGAATCACCAGAAAAAATCATTGCTCGTTGAAAATAGATTCTTTTTTCAAGTTTCCTCGTCAATACTCACACTCACGGTGTGGTAATGTGGGCGGGTATGGTGAAGAAATGAATTCGTGATTGATCTATTTTACCCATTAGATTACATAAAAATGCATGTTTTTGTGAGAAAAGAGGAAGAGGTTTTAGCCATTTATAATTATGTATGGATTCAGGTAAATTGCTAATGCCAGTTCTATTGTGCTCATACCTAATAGTTTCCAATGGGCTAAAATATCCTGTAGTATAAGCTTTGTTGATTTTCATAACTTTAAATACACACAACAGTCTATCATTAAGCGTGTATTCTAAAGTGATTCGATTACTCTTCTACATGAAATAAATATGTATGAAAAAAACTTCTGTTTTCGCATAAATGCTCACCCCACGAAGGTGTAGGATTTTTGGGAATGTTTTGAGAATAATGGCTCGTTCAGTGCTTGTTTGCATCATCACCACCACCAACCACCACCATATCAGCCGCCGACGGAGGCGTCCTTCTGGCTCCTTTCATTTTTATTGAAACTTACCCTGTCATTATTATTAGCGATGATTACTGTGTAATTCTCTTTTTTACTATTTTTTATACTTTATTTCGTGGTTTATTTTTCCTCAAGCGTAATGTTTTTTATTCTTTTGATATTCCACATTAAACTAGAGTATATGTATATGTATATAAATATACCCAATGTTTCAGTTTACTTTGAGATGATCAAGTTTTTTTTGTGTGTGCGAGATCAAACCTCACGTGTAGAACGCTCACACAAATGCACGCCGAAACATGCACAATACGTCACGATGATATGATATTTAAAAGGAAAAATCTATATGGGATTAATAATAACCACATTCAAGGACAGAGTGACCTTGAAAGCTTCGGGAAATCATTTGTATAACAGCACGATTCTACACACTCTCAAACAATATTGCAATCATTATTGTTATTATTATTACATTGCTTCTAATAATTCTCACAAACAAAAAATAAGATGTAATAATGCCACGTAACGAGATGTTGGATGATGTTTGGATAAAAAATGGAATTCTATTTGATATTGAACGAGATAAGAATATTAATTTATGACTTATGAAATCCAGTTTCTGATGCCTGCAAGAGATTGAGCTAGTATTTGCAACACTGAATATTATATAGTTTTAATAATAATCGTTACAATAGTAACTACTGCCGACTATTTATCTACTACCGTGTGCTTGCAAAAAAAAGAGTCTCGTTTTTCGTAAGAATGCATGAATTAATAATAAGAGACGCACTCACAAATTTCTTTGGCATCACAAAAGGCACCTACGTATTTACAACGTTTTTCAGCACCACCTTGTATTCTCCCCCAGGCTTTGTCGTTTTTCATATAATGGCAAAAGTCACCTCTGACTTCTTTTTGCCTCAGCGCGTGATTATAGTTACATTATGATTATTTTTGTGATATTTTCCATCCAGTAAAAAATCCATGATATCAGAAAATCCCATTATCTAAAGTTGAAATGGTCTGAGGAGGTATTAAAAATGAAAAATATTGTCCTGGTAAACGTCATTGGTTACATATCATAAGTTGAAGGAAATCACATCATTTTCATAAAAAAAATCTTACATGACTTTATACATGACCATGAATATTCACGGATCCAATTTAGAGCATTGTTAAAGTCAAGAGAATATTACGCCGTGTGGTTGGCTCTTGGATATCATATCATGGGCAGACGTGATCAAGAAAGCTCAGCCACAAATTATGTATTTACTGGAAGTCACATTATTATTGGCATATAATCATGACCACAACTCGAATAACGAAACGACAAACATCACATCCTGTTTCAAAGACTGACAGAGGACATGAATAGAGCCATAATTTTTGGCAGGCTAGCATTGTAATCAGGATTTATGTTGGATTTTGTCTATACGAAATTGGCCATCTTTTATTCTTCTGGAGTGGTAGTAGCAATAGTAACCTACACAAAAAAATTTTTAGTGTCTTACATACATGGCATGGAGGCTAGAAAAGTTTTAATCGATCGCTTTTTCAATGGGAGGGGCTCATCTTGGAAAATTATGTATAACTGATGATGCATTAAAATTTGGCTGTCCAGAATCTAATGCTAGTTACATTATTATTGGCATATAATCATGACCGCAACTCGAATAACGAAACGACAAACATCACATCCTGTTTCAAAGACTGACAGAGGACATGAATAGAGCCATAATTTTTGGCAGGCTATGTAATCAGGATTTATGTTGGATTTTGTCTATATGAAATTGGCCATCTTTTATTCTTCTGGAGTGGTAGTAGCAATAGTAGTAACCTACACAAAAAATATTTAGTATCTTACATACATGGTATGGAGGCTAGAAAAGTTTTAATCGATCGCTTTTTCAATGGGAGGGGCTCATCTTGGAAAATTATGTATAACTGATGATGCATTAAAATTTGGCTGTCCAGAATCTAATGCTACAAAATGTAAAAGCTTATTTGTTTCTGAATTGAAGCTTTCCAATTACGATTCTGTAAACCTTAAAAATATCCACGATAGCTCCGTCCCCTGGCATTTAGAATCTTTGTCGAAATTTATCGTTTCATAAAGATAACTTTCATTAGTCATAAAAGAAGCTGTAAATTATGAAGGTGTCTCTTTATACTGCATTATATTTACCCTTTCTTGCTCGCTCGCACTACAAATAATATATACTGTTTGAAAACTCAGGTTAACAAGGTCGAGGAACAAGTATTTTGTAAAAATCGTAATTTATGTGGAGCTATTAAAAGTCGATTTGAAATATGAATTGCCTTTAGTTTTAAAACTCATGGGGAGCCTTTTTATGTCTCAAGTTTGTATTTTGTTTTAAAAAAGGGGATCTTCAAAGGTGTTTTACGACCAATATTATTGCCGAGAGGATTGTACGCAATCGTGTGTACGTGAAACCTTATATCTGTTATAGTTTTTTTTGAAAAACTGCTACACGTATAAATAAAATACAGTGTGAAGTTCACATGTATATAATGGTGGTTGTTGAAGCGAGAAGAGCTTTGTAAAAATTAATTGCTTGTTTATGGGATGCTTTATGTTTTATGGCTATTTTGTGGTGTTAGCGTTCGTAAATAAGTAGCGTTATCTTGTGTACATTTCCCTGTTTCCTAGATGTGTGTGTGTGCATATGTGTGTCGGTATGAAGATATGATGATGATGATGTGTGCAGTTGTAAATTTTTAAAGTCGTCAAATCGTCATTCACACTTCACATTCGAAATGGGATTAACGACGATCCAGTCGTTCCAGGAGTCGTTAACGAGTTTTACTACGGCAATTAGGAGTTTCGACAATGTAAACATTACAAGTTTTTCATGATTTGTGGAGATGTAAATAGATGGATATTAGCGTCAGAATGGAGCCTTTAAAACTTTGGATCATGCACAAGTTCAAATTACATAAGTAAGTGGTATATATTTCATGAACTAAATGGTATTTGGCATTTACATTAATAACAAAGTTAATGGCTTGGGTAAATTGCTGATTTCTGGGTGGTCGGTGTGTGTAAAGTTATTTTTGAGACATTAAAACAAGAATTTGTGACATTTAGCCGCACATGTTGCCGCCTGACAAAGACTTTTTGACATATATTTAAATGCAAAATGGCATGGCAATTGTCATAATCCCAACTTAATGTTGATGGCATAGCATTTTTTTAATTTCATAAACGTTTTCTTCATAAATAGGATATACGCTGTGATTCATGACAAAGGACGATTCTTGTAAATTTTTGCAAATAAATATAAAGCATTATTAAAAGCAATTGAAATTGTAAAATGCTTAAGCCCAAACTCTTTATCTTTAGGAGAGAAAACAAACCCCACGGTTTTTACTGTTAGTGTTAGTACCTCGTACATACCAACTTTTCTGCGTAATTTATTAACTGCCAAATGTTGTTTTCTTCAAAAAGATTGGCCTTTTCCCTTTTCACCTCTCCCAGGGAAGTAGAAAAACACGGCGCATGATTTAATAGAGTTTTGCACACCTTTAGAATTCATAAAATGTTGTTTGTGGTCTTCATCGCATGTAATAAAAGCGACGAAACGAGTTGCTGCCAGATAAAAAAATTGGAAGGGTACAGAAACAAAATGTTAAAAAATATCCTTAATAAAATAATATATTCTTTGTGTACCAATATAATATGGAGCCTATACAGGAAAAAATTCTGTTTAATGAGATTAATTTTTTTTGAAAATGTGAACGTTAACTAAATGATTGCTTGCAGATCACGTACTCATTCAAATCGACTATAGTCTATCGAGAGTGGTAGATGTCAAGACGCGGAGCAAGAATTTTAATGTGCAGTTTCATTTTGTATAATCTTCCTATAATGATCAATTATTTGAACACGTTATGTGGCGAAACAACTTTGCAGAGACAATGATGCTTCTTCGATGGCTGCCATAAAGCTAACATGGCTATTTAACTGTATGCAAATCCTAAAATTCAATATTTTATCGGCTTAAGCATTTAATCAAGAAGATACTTGGTAGAAATAAACGTCTCTTTGTTACATGCAGAAATTGACTGNCATGGCTATTTAACTGTATGCAAATCCTAAAATTCAATATTTTATCGGCTTAAGCATTTAATCAAGAAGATACTTGGTAGAAATAAACGTCTCTTTGTTACATGCAGAAATTGACTGTGTAAATATTTATTACGTAAACTTGTATACTTCTGTTGTATTTTGAAAAGGCTTGTGATAAAAGTTCACATTTTTAGCACTAATTTTTCTCATTGTCTTGACACCAAAAAGTGCTAAAACAAAATTCTTATTCTTATCAAGTGTTGATTCAAAGGAATTTATTGTCTTAAAACGATACAATCAAATCTACTGTGCAGGCATTTGCGAGAGACTTCCCTCTTGCTGTTAGGAAATAAAATCTGTCCGGACTAAACATAAATTAGCCTTTGGTGTCAACTGGACCAGCAAGGCGTAAAATAGAGCCAATTTATTGATTGATTACATATATACGCACACAACACTTTGTTGTTCAGCAGGTAGGAAAAGATGAATAAACAAAAATTAGTCCCATTCTCAGCTCAAATGTCTTCATGCGAAAATCAGCGAGTTTATCAACGTGGAAGGACCAGGAAAAAGAGAGAAGCTAAAAGATGCTTTCGAGATAAATTTTTGAACATGAAGCTGTGTGCAGGTCTCTTCGAAAAGAGTCCATCAGTGAGACCATAAAATATTTAAAACTCGTAAATCTTATTTCATGGCAATCGCCTTTTGTTTTATATTCATTTTTGACTCATTCAATGGTTCAAATATTAAAGCTAATGGAAAAGTTTAATTTTTTTGTGCATTAGCAAAATGTATGAATTTTCCTTTCATCCCTAAACTCTGTAGAGTTGGGAAGAAAGTGCAACTTGCTACCACCAGAGAAAAGTGTCATGTCCAGGGGATCCATGATTTTTTTGATGTTTTCATGAAATGCAAAAAACGTCTTCAATGAAGATGCGATCCACCTTGAAATCGAAATGGAATTTCTGCACACGTAAATATTATCCACACATCTCCTGTTTCAACTGGTTATCCCTTAAAAATCTCTAGCCGATTTTTCATCCCATCTCTCTCTGGCACAAAATACTCAACTGTCAGGATGTCAAGCCTGTCCATCCCTTTAGCAACTTTTTTTATTACCACTTCATAGAAATATAAATATTCGGTACGCGTCATAACTTGAAGTTTATTTGAATATTAATGGAATGGCCAAAATATTATATAGTATCTCTGTGTAGATATATTGCAATCGTGCTGCTCAATGATTTTTGATCGGCAGGTTGTAGCCTTATCAGTTATTTTTATGATTTACCCATATCCTTAATGTGACCACAGTCACTTCGTATATTGACTTGCTTTTAATTGGTTTTGCATGTGTGATAAGTTGCTCGAAAAAAGTATTTTA
>JAHZMY010001217.1:0-24823 GCA_027743915.1 Seira sanloemensis
CCAAGCTAACTATATTTTTAGGATTATAGATTAGTTTCCAAAGTATGCACTCGGCACACTGAAAAAAGAAATGTTTATGGAGGCAAATAAACAAAAAAAAATGAAAAAAGTTTTGGAAAGAACGAACGATCGAGTGGCTCATTTATAATTCAGAACACAAAACTATTCGCTCTCGTATTTTGTTTCCATCCTCCTTTTTATGAATAGCTGATGCACGGAAGCTCCAGTGCTACACCCACGCTTTCTTTTCCCCTTTTTTCTCCAGTGTTTTTGTAAGGTGTGACTTGTAAATTTGTATTGGATGATGGAATGGAAATGGGTGCAATAAAAATGAGATCTTCCTCAGGATTTTCTATCTTCCCTCTTTCGCTTTCAAGTTTACCTTACATTTTCGGATCAAAAATGTTGTGTCTTGTACACCTCCCAGTAGCCAGCAAATCTCTTCAGATCTATCTTAGTTAGTACGGGGAAAGCTGTTCGGCACCAACCGCACAATAACAATACGATTGTAGCCTTTTACAAGATTACGCATTCTGGGGCGATGTTATCGCATTATTCCTTCTCAGAGAAAAGATTTTTTTATATTCCAGTGAACCTGTCAGTAAATAGATTTATTGAGCGATTTAGAGGAAATTCCTATAAGGGAACTAGTCCAATATTTCAAACATTGTATGAACATGCAGAGCTTGCGTTTCTTTCGTGTGTGTTACTTCCCACTCTGAATCTGATTTTCTAGTTGAGCTTGAAACTGTTTGAGGGGATGTGGGAAGACAGATTTTATTTGAAATTTGATTTCTTTATTCTGGCCCAGCACCATGTATCATTTCAACAGGCATGTTTCCTCAGCTTATATTCAATTTTCCAATTGTAGTTTTATGGGATTACAATCATTTCGATCTATTCATCACTTTCACTTGCAGAATTAGCTGTTTGGTGTGAGGAAAGAACGCAAAAAGGGGGATGCATTATTATTGCCGAAAGGGTAAACAAGCACGGCACATTCCCAAAGTGCGAGTTCCTCCCTAGAAACTATTTACTCTGAAAAAGGTTCATTTATCACCCACGTTGCTTGACAATGCTCTTCTTTTCCCAATCGTTAGTCCTTCTTCTATGCGTTTCTGTTTCATTGGATGCGTTTGACACTTTCTCCCAAAAACTTGCTTATTTTCTCCACCTCCATTGTTTGTCTAGCTTTACTCATTAAAGCTGTAGCTCCTACTATTGTCTTATACACAATGTTGCATAGTCATCAAACTTGCCGGAATTTTCATTTTCTTTGCAGGACTTTCATCCTTCAGTGTTGTATTTTCATGTAAGAGTGCTCCAAGCTAGCTGTGAAAATGCATCGCCATCATCATCATGTCGGAAGACAAAATGCAAATGTGCTAGTCAAGTGAGAATTGTGGAATTAGGAGGCGGGGAGAAAGTCATGAATATGCTAGTGGAAAAACAATTACAACCAACATTTTACAAACGCTTGTGACAACTTTCATATATAAATATATAATTGTACGTTGTCCTTTTCAACGAAGCAAACAGCAAACATGCATAACTACCCAAATAATGTCTGGCATACAAGCATGCATGGTATATTCTCGTAGAATGCATAATGCATGTCCTTTTCATTTGCTATTATTGCATTGCTAAAGTGTAGTATAGGTATACATATACATATAGTCTCTGTAATTACAACTCTCCTTACATATCAGCTAAACGGTAAATACCCAATACACACGGTTTGGGATTCCTCATTACAGGGCCAATTAGTGTGAATCAATAATGGAAAATTTCAAACCTTGTTTGTGTGTCCTAGTATCGGTCGCATTTACCTATGTACATTGTTTGTGCTTGCTCGCACGGGGGAGTTGAGTTTTAGTTTTATAAAAGTGTAATTAGCGGAGGTGGCAGTACGTGAGGCTATTTGTATGCAAGTTTAGTCTCCTTGCTTTTCAATAAGGACCGGCAGGAGATAATGAAAAAGAAGAAATGGCAATAACAGAGTTTGGTGTCTACTTTGTATAACATTAATTTAATTCAATTCACAAAATCAAATGAAATTAGTTATTTTATGGTGCAATCAGGGAATGACTACACTGTTTAGAATGTGTGTGTCAGTTTGCATAATTAATAATTGTTATTTGTGCAAGAGTAATTTAATGATATTGGACTGATGTGAGATTTAACAAATGTGTTTTGTTCTGATTTACAGGATTATTAAGCTTTACTAGTGGCCAACAAGTGGAGATAATCCCGAAAGAAAAGGTGGTTAAGAAATTCATAAATGATACATACTTTGTATCGTGTACGCTATCCGATGGGTCTACCAGCGCATTTTGGGTAAATCCTAAAGGCCAAAGGATAGACGGCTCTCCACAAAGGTAAATCTTTACGTAAATCCTAAACCAAAAAACGATTCGCACAAAGCTTCCGAAAACTTTTATCTCCTTGTGCATGGTAGGCCTGCTTAATGTTGATATGTAATTCTCATGTATTCATAAAATTCTATTACTCAATTTCTTGCAGCCGCATAAGAGTGGAGATAAGCTATGGAGTTGACCTATTTCTTAATCGGATCACTACTCAAGACGAGGGTCTTTACAGTTGTGTCGCACCCAAAGGCAATCGGGCCTCGTTCAATCTTTCCGTCATTCGTAAGCTCAAATCTCTTTCCTGCTTTCTCTTACTTTCCATACATCCAATATCTTGGCTCATTACGTTATATCCATTGACATATCGCAAGATGTTCGGTTTAAAATAAATAACACTTTATCTGCCCTTGGAGAAAGCAGAAAGATGAATTATAGAATATTGCAACATATTGGAACTAAATATTTTACCTACGTCCAAATATGATGGCCATTCGGCTCTCCATCATCCTCCATGGCACCATTTGCAATCAGACGTATTGCTAAATCCTCAAACAAAAATGGAAGAACTGATCAATGATCACGTAGCAGAGTGGTAGGGACGATGAATACTCTTATTCACTGGCTTCCTCACCTCATAGCAATATTCTATACTTTTCGCTGGATCTACATTCATGAGAAAACTTTCTCTTTTTGACTTTCTATTATGTGACTGCTGGATTAGAATTACTTGTGGCAATTTGCAAGCTTGCTATCTGCCATTCACTCCGGGGAATGAATGATAGAAAAAGTCATTTCCCGCAACTTACTCCCGAGCCAGTAGAATGCAAATGAGATTCTCCATCGCAATCCTTTTGACATTTTTATAGACTGAGAGGGACTGTTATTATGAGTCGTCATTTGCTCCGAGGGACTTTTGTTAGTTCAGAAGAAGCCATGCATGAACGGATCAACGAACAAACTAAATCTTTATGTAAATGTAGTCCCCAGTCCAGTTTCATTGACTAGGAAATGGAAAGAATGAACTGCAAAGAGAAAGTAATAAGCCAAAAACTTATAATTACAGCTCTTTGAAAGATATTAACTTTGAGCCGTGACTCTCTGCATTGGGGCATTGTGGGACACGCTTTGTTGGAAAAAAAATTATTTACCTTTCAACGTGCGTGAAAATGTGCAATTTTGAATTTCCAAAATTTACATTTATGTATTTTTATGGGAAACAGGTCCTATAGTGTTTGACACCAACCTAGCGGAACAGGCAGCTCCAGAAGGCCAAACTTATGTAATGAAGTGTAGAGCTCAGGGACAGTCGCAACCTAGAATAATTTGGAAAGTGGATCAGAGAAATCCACAACGTGAGTTTAAAAGCATCTTTAATAAAAATCGCTTTGAGCTCTTGTATGTTACACATTAAAAATTTATTCTGACGTAACTTTCACAGCACCAAAATACAAAATTACAAGGGAAGGTTTGATTATTCACAACGTAACTCAGCATGACGCCTACAGGCACTATATGTGCAGGGCCATGGACATGGACTCACCCATCCCCGATACCAAGATCATGAATATCACGTTGAAAGTCAAAAGTAAGTGTTTAGACACCCTTGAGCATTTCAAACATACATACATTCGACATGATTTCAAAATTGAGTTGTTGACTTTGTGTGGTAGTGAAACCCAGATTGACTGGTAATGCAAAGACGGAACATTGGGGAGTACTTGGCGAGTGGGCAAATTTGACATGTTCAGTGAAAGCAGAACCTCCAGCAAAATTTGAATGGTTACATCGTGGTCGAACCCTTCGGCCTTCTGACGAGACATTCATTATCAACGAAGAAAATAAGTCTACGTTGCAGGTACACAGCAATAAAAGGCTCACAACAGTAAAATTTATTGGCATATTGGCAGAAAGCAGTCGAACAGATTTGTGAAAAATGCTTTCTCTTTTATTTTTTTGCAGGTTCTTGTGCAGCACGAGAGCAAGTTTGGTGATTACCAGTGTTCGGCTTCAAATGAACTTGGAAGAATGAATCGAACAATGACACTCTTCAAGGGACAAAAGCCACCGCCGCCAGTCCTTGAAGAAGAGTTGGCCACTCCAGACGCTGTGAAGATTCGTGTGAAGCAAGGCCCTTCCGGCACAGATAGAACTAAAGATCCTGCTCAGGAGGAAGAAAGGAAAAAGGGAAAGCTGTTACCCATCGTTGGCTACGTTGTTCAGTACAAAATGGCTACACGTGGCGACTGGACATCAGCAAATGTGACTAAAATTGATGGAGGTATCGGTAATATAAAGTCTTTTCTAAATTCATGACAGTACACTTTTCAGTTTGACACATCCAAGCTTAAACTTCCGCAGGTTTTATTCTTAGAGGACTCACACCTCAAATAACTTACTACATAAGGGCAGCTTCAAAGAACGTGGCGTCAGTGGGCGACTTCAGCAACCCGCTCAAAGTAATCACACCAAAGACCTCACCGTGGAAAATCACAGACACAGCGGCCAACGTTCATCCAACATCCGTCATTGCTGTTCTATTTCATCTGGTCATTCTTCAGATTCTCGCGAAAGTCCTGTAAACGGTGATCTACGCAGTCAACTAGAATCTTATATAAAAATGTTATTACTACGTAAAAAACCAAACTATTCCTTTTCAAAGAAACAGAAGAATCTCGTCAATATACAAGATAAAGTAATTTATATGTTATTATATTATATTATCAAGTTTTAATTAAGACGTGACTAGTTAATTCCTGATTTCGTTTTTATCGCTAATAAATTAATTTTTTCTAGGATTCATGTAAATCATAAGGTATTGTATTCATTTCGTATTATACTACTAAAAACGTTCCTCCAGCATATAATTGTGAAAAAAACCAAAGAAAAAACGAGTCTCTCGCATGTGTGAATGGTCTATATGATTTCATTCGTAAACCGATTAATGAAAAAATAATAACCGACATAAGCCTACATTTAACTTAACTAATGAGTGTACTAATCAAATTCATGAGAAAAGAAATACATAAATCTTTCCAACTTTTTCGACCATTTTAAACTAATTTTTAAGAAGGCATCAAATATTAACTTTAGCCTGATGTGAATTTTATCGATGAAAAAAATATGGGTACAATATAGAATATTTTTAGCCGCTCTGTTGTTGTAAATAAAGATAAACTTTGTTTATTCAACTTTAATAAATTACAGTGTAAACTCTTTAGTAGTACATATATAAGTACACATTATCATTATTATTCAATTTACGTGCGATTGACTCCAGCTAAAAACTACTCGACTAATTTGCATGATTATATTGAAACTTTCTACAAATTACATTAATTATACACATGTTACCAGAGAAATTCCAAGTTTGCAAAAAGAAAGTTCTGTTCCATTAAATGCCATACTGTCTTCGGAACCTTGTTTGTCTACCTCAAACTTTTTTTTGCTAGAGAGTACTTTCCAATTCCAAGGAGGCTTTCAAGCCGAGCCTGCATGAGAGAGACCCAAAGCTGTCACAAAAATGATCAATCATCCTTTCTGTGTCATCGTAGGGAAAAGAGAGCATAGGAGCACTCAAATGATAACAAGGAAGAGAATCGATCGCATACAATAATATCCCCTGCCATTATGTATTAACTTTTTTCCAAAGAACGAGTGTATCCACATATTATATAAGCTAAACTTTATTCATTGTTTTGGATCAAGAAAGAGAAAGTTTGAAGAAGAGAAAGTGGTTCACTTTTACGTACATATTTTTACCTATTACTGTTTGTTGCATGATAGTCTTTATTTGTATTAGGGCGGGCAGACTACAAAATGTATATCTATGTGTTTTATGCATAAATTGAAGGTTGGTGAATGTTGCAAAATATTTCTAAACGTTGTTGTAGATCCATGTCATGCAAGCGTTTTATGAATTCAAAATTCTCCTTTGTATTACACCTTTTTGAAGGAGAAAGTTATATACTTGACAAGGCAAGATATTCAATGTAGCTTTTTATCAATAGTGGTTTTTGGGAAATACCTCAGAGACAGGAGAGAGTTGGTTCGACGAGTTCAGAAATCTAATTATATTTAATTGCATGTGCGGGCTGTGAAAGGAAATTGAAGGATGTGTGAGTGAATGTGGTGGTGGGTGAAAGGACGCGAAAAAGAGAAGACCCTATAATGTAATTATTACGCTATGCTTTTGTGTCATCGTCTCAACCAATATACCTACATACATACATGGATTTTTATAGTTCTCTGTAGAACCAGGTACATATGATAAGCTAAACAAGGTACATTCCTACACTAAATTACGAAAATATTAAAAATCTACGCCATACACATAGGCTTAAATCTTACATGGTGAAGATTCTGAATCTTGTTTTTTTTGCGAAAATGTACATAAGAAGTCGTAGGTATAAATTTACCTGTTATACACGAAGGAACCAGTTCAGATTTTAAAATACAAGTTTGTATTATGGCGCCTAGAAGCATATTATTTTTAGACCATTTAAAGAATTTTCAAAATTAAAATATGATACGACTGTAAAGTTAAATAAGTTGATTTATAAGAATATACTTAGAAGTTTTGGAACGAATGAGGCATGATAATGATGACATGGAGAAAGTGGTATGATAGATTGAATGATATGAATGTTCATGTGCGTAATTGTTTGTTCAAATGTACAGGGCTGTAAAATCAGTAATTGTAAGTAGGTTGAACAATACTCATTCTTAAAATTATTCATAGAGTATCAGTTCAGCTTTTCTCATCATTACAAATTACAAAAATATTGTATATGTATAATAATTGTTTACAAATATAAATGAAGACGACTTTCGCATTTAAACTATAGTGTTAGGTTGTAAATACACGAAATATAAAGCAACATTTGAAATACCTAAATACTTACTGCATCACGCATTACGGATACGATATATGTATATGGTTTATAATCATGTTCCATTATTCATCATTCATGTATTCAGTGTCATTTATTCGTCAACTTTAATGGAAAATCGTTTCAAAATATGCTTGTATGCTGTGTTACCTGTTTGTCGCTTTAAATGTCAGTGCAGATTTATACGAGTCCCATGAAAAAAGGAAAACAAAATGACGCATCTTCATCTTGATAATTTGATGCAACATCATTGATTTATACTATTCAAACTTTTTGTGTTTAGTGCATTATGATAAGATCTGTACAATCGGTTTATTAAACTTGCTAGAAAGCCATGTGAAAATAGTATGGTTATTTCTTGTAATTTGCCATTTTCTCAAAACCACTTATGATTTCATATGAAAAATGTATCGTACGATAATTTCTAGAATATGGTCAATTCCTGTGAAAGTTTCAATATATGAACCTATAACGTTATATACGGTTATATGATTATGATGTTTACATAAAATGAGAACAGAACGTACAATAAAACAAAACTTCTCCTGAGATAAGATCTTACCATCTTATAAATATCACGTTGTGATGAGAACAGTTTGATTTATGCATTCAACTTTTCATAATATTTCATTTCTCTGCAAACCTGGTGTTGAGGCTGCATCCCTTACCTTTGCTTGCATGCTGCGTTGACCTAGTCCAAGTTGGAGTTGACATAATGTCTCCCGGGATTCCTGGCTTCCTCCGCTTGTATAGGCCGTCATCATTGATTGAGGATGCGATTTATGAAAGGCACAGTGGGTTATATGCATTGAGCAGATTTATGCTCATGTGCAAGTGAAACCTTGAAGGAGAAAGTGATGATGACTTTGACCGAATAAAATAAAACATACGCAGCGAGTACCTACTTTATGTCAAAAGTGACAGTTTTTCCCTTTTTTGATTTAAATGCATGATGCAAATATGTACAAAGTTTCCATCAGTGAAATTTAGATGGGGCAATTGTAAATGGACAGGAGGAAAATAGACTTGATGAAGTATTAGTTTTTTGTGACGATATTTTAAATTGTTCACATGTCAATGTTGAATCCTTTACCTCTGCTTACCAAATTGTAGTTGAACATGGCAGAATCTCCCGGCATTAGTTCCTCCGCTTGTGAAGGTCATCATAGCAACATCCATGAGAATGCGATTTTATGAACAGTAGGGTATGCATGGTACAAAATGCTCGTGTGCAAGTGCAAGTGAAAGTAATGATGATATTTTCGAATGAAATAGTATTATGGGAAATGGGTTTGCTTTTTATTATGCTCCAAAAAGTGAAGATTTGGTTCCAAATTTCAATAATTATACTATAATGGATGCAAGATGAAGTTTCTATTATGCCAATCGTATTGAATATGTAGGAGGATGAACTTTTGATTTTTGTACTATTTTACTGCGTCGTGTGAGTCACGCGCTTTTATTGAAAGATAAATACGCTTAAAAACACCTGTATGCACGTAACAAATACAAAATACAAATATAATAGTGATTCATATTTTTCAACGTCTCACCGGCTGGTAATTTTTTTTGCTATACTCTCGTCGCGAACAGTAGTAAGTAGTAGTCAATAAAAAATGAAAATAAATTGTAAACTGATAGAAGAAACATAAATAAATGTAATAATCTTGTACTAGCGTAAGCTATGTATATATCCATCAACACATGAAATACCTAAACATGTTTTACGACATTTATCTATTATTGACACTAATATAGTTGTTGTAGAGGAGTTGATGTGGATTTTTTTTATCTAATAATAATAAGATATGCGAACAAACGAAGAGACATTATTTATTTTAATGACAATTTATATGTCACAAAGAAGTAATAGTGAATAATCGTGAATATAAACGTATTTTTGTTCAAGAAATCAAAAATCGCGAGACTACGAAAACAAAGGATTCTTATTATGTTTTGCTGTTTTCACGGTTGTTGTTCTTCTAATATATTTGGTCACTTTCTCTCATAAAAGATCGTCGAACTCTTGTGTGGTAGTAGACGCGAAGGAGTAGTAGTAGTAGAAGTAGCAGAAGCGTAGTAATTTTTTTGCTTGCGCTTTCTCATTTTTTGTTTCGAGTGCGATCGCGAAAGTACTTGTAGAGAAACAACTGTCACGCGGATTTTGTGTGGAGACTTGTCGAGAAGTAGTTACGCAGAAACTGATGTTTTTGTACAACTGTTAATCAAGGAAGAAGTTCCAAAAATATCTTCACGTCACGATCATAATTCAATATCATCATTCATTATATCAGATCAATCAAGAAATGTTTTTAGTAAAAAAATACGGATACAAGACGTTATATAAATATTTACTGGCGGACTAGAAGGCATTCATATATAGGTATCGTATACTTATACAATAATATCACAGAGGCAATAAGAGGCGAACACAAGAAGTTATTTGTATCACAGTCCAGTAATAAGCCGTCAATTGCACGAGACTTTTTTTACAGAGATTTCTTTAAGTTCATCGTTTGATCTTTGCGATTTTTTCAAAAAATGTTGAAATGATTTGAGGGAAAATATCGAGTATTGTTTGTACGCATCAAGAAGAAGAAGAGTTTTTTTGGCTTTCGTAAATGTCGCGATGGAAGATTATTGCAAGATTTAATGAAGCCATGTCGAAGCTCAAGAAAAATCCTTTTTTCGAGTTGGTAAATTTGCGTACATTCAAAAATGGAAGAGACTTTGTCCTCAAATCAAATGATTCCAATCGTTTTTTAGAAGCGAAGAAAATTGTACGTATTTTTTGGATAGGTCACCCCCGATATATAAAAAATGGCAGGCGAAAAATTTTCAGTTGAGTCAGCAGAAAAAAGATTGCATTGATAGAGAAATACTTTCTTTTTAGAAAGGCAACCGTAGGCTTAGTATCGGAGCGTAGATCAGATAATAATAATAAACGAAAAAGGATAATTGGAAATGGAACAACATTTATAAAAATTCAAAACTGAAAAACATTGACGGAAAAAAATATATAAAAAAACTCAAAATGAAAAAGGAGCACGAAGAGAAGTAAAAAAGAAAATACCGAATTCGTCTTTTTTGCATGTAAAGAGAGAATATAGAGTGGTTTTTGGTACCTTAAAAACTGATATCCTACTGGAGAATTTTCAAATCAAAATATTGGTTGAAGTAGTAGTGGTAGTAGCCGGAGATAATCATTCATTGAGAGAGGAGACTGTAAGATTTTGGGGGATTTATCTTAATAGTTGCCGTAATCTCCGCCACGCGAGTATCCGCCAGAACCGGAACCAGCGCCCCCGTCGTCATAATATCCGCCACTAAGATTCGTAGAGTCACAATAGCATATATATCGCACAATTCAATTATCGTTTGCCTTCTTATATCATATTATCGCTTAAAAATAGTACGGTTAAATATAGGCGATCTACTGCGCGTTCTCCAAAAAATAAAATGCGTGTATAAAAAGTATACATATATACGTGGAATATATATACCTACGTTATATATAAACAGGTACGTTGAAGAAGAGATCGGAGGAAGAAAATTAAAAAAGTAGGTGATGATTGATATGTGGTGGCGAGAAACAAAAGACTTGTTCGTGGGATTTGTTTCGAATATAAGGTAATCTTGTTGGTTACGTGAGAAAATCACAAGCGTATTTTGTTCAGCACTCGTTCCTCTAAAAATATATATCTCTACGGAGAGTTTCGTTCGAGGAGACTTCCAAGTCCTGAGAGAAAGCTCTTTCTTTTGAAGTACCGACTGTTTTTTTAAATACTGGTTTGTTCCACAAGCATTCCAAGTTGCGAAATTATAAAACGAGTTTGGCTACGTAAACTGAAGAAAACGCGTGGGCATTTTGCACGGAGAAAATAAATGAACAACGGTAGCACTAGTATTTCATTCTCCAAGAAGAAACGCATGCAATCCTGTCTTGCTTTAATTGTTGTAGTGCAATTTTAATACTGTAGGAGTAAGTCTGAAATATTTGCTACTCTCGAGGATAATCCAGTTGACCTCGCGAACGAACGTGTAAGTACTCTATTTGTTTAGCTTTAGCTTTCTCTACGAAATACGGCAGGCACTGAGTCTTTTTTGAGTACTTTAAAATCTCTTTGGAATTCAAATGGCTTTCCCTCAATCATTGTCAAGTTGCTCGAAAGGTTCTCTCAAAAGTTGTGTGTAGCTTGTTGTAGGTAGCGTTCTCATTTAACTTTTGGCAAACATAACGAAGGAGATCGATTTAAGGGAAAAAGAAAAAAATGCGCTAGATATATATATATCGTGCACCGCGAGCGATGGATAAGTAGTTAATGGTTGGTAAGTTGCTGTGCCTTACAGAGCGACAGTTTTTTTTCGAGAGAGATTGTTCAACGGAAGGGATAATTGTCTTTTTTACCTTCCCCGAGAAACTGGAGAGCGGCTACGATAACGGGAGGCAGAATACCCACCACCACCGCTACTTCCTCGAGAACCACCACGACCTCCGCGTGAACCACCCCCACCGCTGCCATAGCTATCGTAGCGGCTTCGTGAACCTCCATCACGTCCACCACGGGATCCTGTAAAGCCAGTACATGAGTTCATGAGTAGAGAGTGTTTTATGAGAAATGAAAAAAGGTATTTTTTTTTGGTGAGAGCTAAAATATAAAATTTACTTTTTGTCTAACTCCCTATGGGATGGTACAAAAACTATGAAGTAAGTAGTTTTTTTTTATATATGCGGTGGTGTGACGAAACATTATGATAATAAAATGTACAAGTGTTAAAATTATATGGCAGCAATTAATGCAAAACTACCCACAAGAGAGAAGTATACATACATATACAACAAAGTCAGAGAGAATGGACTCAAACATTCCACAACACCTTTTCATTGCGCACCCATTCCAAAAATAAATGCTTCATGAATTGAACGGACAACTAAGCCTAGACCAGATATACACCATACATCATCATCATCATGTGACAAAACCAAAAGACAAAACGAAAAGTAAAAATGATTCGTACACTAGTAGTAAATAAAAAAAATCATGCATATATTTTTTCATATGCTTTTCTACGCAAAAAGGGTGGTAGGAAAAATACACACGAGGCTTTAATAGTCTGCAATAATTATCTCATAGATATAGATCTTCCCATCATGGATTCACATAATGAGCACATTATAAAGAACCACATCTAAAAAGTACATTGATTTTTTTAAATATATAGCTAATATATATGATTTGACAACAAATTCAACAAAAAAAATTTGCGTAAAGTGTAACAACGACATAATAGTTTCATATAGCACTGGAAGAATACGTTGCAGCAGAAGTATGTAGAGCAGTCAAAAAATTACGCGAATCGGAGACAAAAAAATGACATTGGATTTGAAGTATATTTTCAGTATCACGTAAAAATGTCCAAGTGTCCAGTGCTATTTTTTAATAAAAAACAGCGAACACAGCATCGGAGATGACTGCTCGAAAAATTTGTTTGTTTTTTCTTTAAACCTTTTTGTTTTTACGAAGTGACGAATAACGAGAATAAATTGACCATTCTGTAGAAATTTCTTTCTATCAAAAAGTACAACTTTGTTTTCGATAAAAAACGCGAAGATACAAAATTCTAGCAATCAAACGACGGGGTATATACGAAGGAGTACGAGGTTGTACTTTCACATTTAAATCGAGCGAAGTATGTAGAGTAACGTAGCTTTTTTCAGAGATTTTAATATCTTTTTGTGTAAACTGTTTTCTCTCATTTCTCCTCTTTTTCTTTGGTAATGACTGAGCTAATGAGATACTTTTGTTTTATGAATAACTAAGTAATACAATTACGAAGCGGAGCGGAGCTTTGATTAGAGGAGTACTAATGTTTTTCTTCTTCTTTTTTTAACGCAACGCGATTTCAAGAGTCACAGAGATCAGCTCATAGATTGATTTTTTTGTATCATAAAATCAGGAATGATATCGAGAGAATACTTTTCGAAAACGCAAAAATTGACTTCTATAAGATTATGTTTAGGCAGATACTTTTTCTTCTCAGCAATTGATTTTCCCTATATACTTTAAATATCTCATTCTCAGCATCTCAGTTCAGTATTTTTTTTATTTGTTTTCCTTCCCTAGTCTGGTCGTAGTATTCGAGAGAGTAGCTTCGTTTCTTACACGGCTCAAACGAGATTTATTTGTATGGGTAGAAAAAGGTAGGTAAATTTGATATAAAAAATGAAAACGAAAGTAAATAACTTCTCGTAGAGAAAGTTGGTGAAATGAGACACTTAAATTTTCATTTTTAAAGTAAAAAAATACAAAAAAAATTATTGAATCGTCCTGAAGATCATCATCATTTGGAGGTAATATTGCAAAAACACAAAGTAACACTAAAAATACCAGCAGCACTCGCGGATTGTGTTTGTGTATTGTTCAACGTAGCATATTGTAGTAAAGTAGTAGTGGTTATTCTCTTACATATTCGTGGTGATAATAGGAAACAACTCAAAAAAATTTAGAAAAAGGAAAACTAATAAATTTAATTGCAATTTGTTGCAACTTTCTTCAAAATAAAAAGATTATGGGCCAGCAGGATAAAGCGGCAAGCTTTTTGTGATTTTATTAATTCCAACCACCACCGTCCTGCATGTCAAACATACCGCCGCCTCCACGATTTCCCATGGGTCTGTTTCCGCCTCCCCGACCCCCACGACCACCTCGAAATCCTCCTATCGGTCATCAATCATATAATAAGCAGCAGATAAGCATTCCCCATAATGAGAACAACACAAAAAAAATAACAAAAAAAATATGAAAAAGTATACTTGTGCTTTGCTAGTAGTCTGATTGCTCCCCTCAACCCCGACCAAAAATGTAGTAGATACTTACATAGCAAGTCACAAAGTACGTAAACGAGACGAACGGGAGAACAGGACAATTAAGTAATGTAAACGTTCAAAAAAATTAAGAAAGCCCCGAACATATTTTTATATTGCTTTGTTTCGTTCTACACAAACGCCTTCATGCGCGGAATAATTGAAAGAATGCGTGCGAGCGAATGAGTATTAAGAAGAAATTGATAAATATATGTGGAAAATAGTTTTTATAACCATGCTTCACCACTAACAGAAAGTTATTTGTTTTACATATTTTTTAAGTATTTTTGTGTGACCTGCCGTTGCTTAAATTCAGCCCGAGCCCTCTTCAGTCTTTTGACACTTTTTTTTGGCGATACCGCTTTTGCATATCGACCAGTTACAAAAGATTTGTTTTATACGCCTTATTATATAGTAAGTATTATTATTATTCCTACCACTCCTTCTTATAATCAATTATTGAAATGCGAAATGAGATAGTTTAAAGAGTGGGGATGTATTTTAATAGACTATATAAACATATGTAATATTAGCAGCTAGCTGAGGTTGGTTAGTGCACAGCTAATAAGGTGGAATGTCAATTATTGTTATTATTCTAGTTAAAAAACTACCCATAAAACATCATGTAATCTTTGAGTGCCTGACGACATTTACATAATATGCTCCGCTCCGAAGTGAAAAATCTAGCAAATAATCATACTCTGCCACGCACGTTAAAAACTTCCCTGTAGAAAAAAATGTGAAAGTAGTTTCTCTTAATTTTTTTTAGAAAAAATTGTAATCATTAGCCTTGAATTGTTTTTTGGAAGGCTTTCATCTTTTTCACCCGTGTTGGATAAAGGAATGCAAACAGGAAGTGAAGTAAAAATTACACGACAATGACAACCCTCGTTTACGTGCATTTATGAATTGCGAGTATGTACCAACAACTGTACATGTCAACAGTGTCCAGAAGTTTGGTCACTTGTACCTTTTGCAATAATAATAATATTACTCTCTCTCTCTCTCTCATGTTTGCAAGTTTGAAATAAAAATGTCAAATAAAAGAAAGCACTACTTCCATGTACACATGCAAAAAAACAGGTAAAAAGGCACATTTTTTAGTGACCTGACACTTGTCTACAAGACAGTATTTATTATACAGTAAAAAAGGACGAGGGAGTGTTTAGACAGCCAGCAAATTAGTTGAATTTACGAATACGTACCTCCACGACCTCCACCATAGGATCCGCCACCGTATCCACCTCCACGGCCGCCGCCAAAACCACCTCCTCGTCCACCGAATCCTCCTGTAATAATTAATTAATCAATTAATAAACTCACATCCACATTGTTTTACAGGCTGTCATCATAATCCTGAATATACTAAAGTCATTTTTGTTTGGAAAATGTACCTCGGCCTCCACGTCCACGACCACCGGGCGCCTTAGGGCGTGACACCTCAACACGGAGCTTGCACCCCATGAACTCCTCACCGTTTAACGCATCACAGGCGTTAGACGCATCGGCTTCGGTTTCAAAGTTGACGAAGGCGAAACCTGGAGGGTTGAACGCCACCCAGACGTGCTCACACTTCCCGTACTTCCCGAACAGATCTTGAAGATGTTCCCGGGTGATCTCGTTGCTAATCCCCCCAACGTAAAGCCGTGTGTTGGCCATTCTTAACGGTGGATCTGTAAAATAAGTACAAATTTTAGTAAATTATTTGAAACACGGTTGACAATCCATAAAAATTAACTATTGTAACACTAAATCAATTAAATTAACCAACTGGAGATATCCAAGCTATCATAATATGACAAAAAATGCCTTCACTCAATACTTGTTTACATATTTAATGCACCCAGCTTTTGTGCACTATTTCAAAGCACTCCAGCGAAAATCAACAATATTTTTTCACAGCATGGTAGTAACTGCATTGTGTAATTAATTATTTAAAACTTTACTCACCTTAAATGACCTTGATTTTAGGTCAAAACGAAGAAAAATCGAAGATATCGACGCGAAGAAGAAACGAAGCTGAACTACACTCGACGAATGCTGAGACGCTTGTGAGTTGAGAATAGCAGAGGCATCAAGAAGCTCAGTGCGATAGGCAGGCAAGATGGCTATATCAAACCACACGGCCAAAAATTCATTTACATGGCTGCCGCTCGGCGTGCATTAAAAAAGCAAGGAAGAGAGTGCATTTTTTACTTACATAAACTCGCTTTTTACGTTCTTCAGCTTTACTTGCTTGCCCCCGATTCTTTCGCCGTCGTTCTTTCTTCTCTTCTCTGACTTGGCGTCCCCTTCCTCCTCCAATCTCCGAGGAGCATCAAGCTTAAAGCCAATCAGTATGCACCGTAGAAAGTCCCTCGCTGGTCCCCGTTGCTCACCCTTTCTTCTTCCTTTCGGCTAGCCAATCCCATCCCGTATCTGTCAATGTCAACCACCCACATATCAAATCAATTGAAGAGAATGAGGAAGAAGGGCTGTTCACAAGCGACTTTTTTAAGCGAAATTGCCCAAGCTTCATTCACCTGTTGTTTTTGAATGCTGCCAAAATCTCATGTGTTTTGATGTGAAACACGGCTTGACTTTTCTGTAAGATTCGGGCTTTGACCTCCTCCTTTCAAGCTTTGCCTGTTGATTTGCTTCATAATACTAAAAAAAAAAAGTATGTATGTAATATAAAAATCTTTGCAAAACGCCGTGCTAGAGATGAGGTGACGCGACGGCTGCTGGTTTCGGGCTGGGTATAAAAATGTAGAATGTGCCGGTGTCCGGAAAAATTATAGCTGAAGCATGGCCAAAAGAGCATTTTCTTGGTGGTTTGAGCGCGTATCAAGCTGGCTCGATTCAAACAACAATGTTATTTGAAGCATGGTGTTACAAAAAGCTGGTAAAGGAAATAATCATCTCTGTGAACACCTGCACCTACTTTAATAATGGTCAAGACCTAAAATGTAGAAATCTCGTATTGTGAGTCAAAGCCGGCCGGGCCTAACTAACTTGGTCAAACATTGCATTAGCATTATTGAGGTGAGCTCGAAAATGTATGTAAATATTACAAAAATAGATAATCACATCAATTCAAAAGTGATGTAGGAAGAATTGTCTAGGTCGGGTTTCATGGGCATATTTTCCAATTCACCCCAAATCAATGAAAAATTACCCTAAATAGGGGGTCCTCCTCCCCATTGGCACCTGAATGAAAACATTATTTTTCATTTACATTTTTAGCATATTTATTAAACTGTAATTTAAAAATGCATTAAAACTTTTGTAACTACATGTACAATACGAAAGTGGCAACAAGTTGGGAGAAATATTTAAATAGGTTAAGAAAAAGGAGCTGGAGCTGGCTTCTCTGGAGTATACATTTTGTATTGTCTATTGCCGTTTCTAGAAAGGGGATTCGAGTTCAAGGTGAAGCAAATGCCTACTTGTTTTCCTGGTTAGAATAATTAACCATAATATCCCAAATGCCAGAATTAATTCATGATTTGCTATCGTACGAATATTTTTCTCCATTCAGTTGAAGATACATTTTTTGGTTTAGAGTTTGGCCATGATGATATGAATGACTTATAATACAAAAATCCAGCCAACGGACAACGGAAAGATCTCTCTCTGACTGATGGAATTTGATTAGGTACGTAAGGTAAGGTAAGATTCATCTTTCTACATCCTAAAGTCTGGAATTTTTTCAGAGAAGGAGAAAGAAAAAATCGCATCATGTATCAACAGATCATGTTCATGTACACATCACATCATGATATCATGACCATGACGAATCTTTTGCGAGCAAAAAACCTACGTTTACATACACATGCTTATAACTGCTATACCTTGTGGAGTTTGCAGATTCCTGGTCGTTGACACCACTTGAAAATTTTGCGCATAAAAGTTTTATGACTATGAAGAAGCATTTATGTTATCCCTAAAAGACAGCAAATCCCTATGATGCAAAAACAAAGACAACGTTTACATTGTGGAGAATTTTGAAGATTGACGAAATTATCTCTATACATATGCATATGTATTTTACTTTTGTAATGTTTCTGAAACGAAGCAATTCATCTGGAATTTACTTTATAAAATCTGCACAATGTGACAAAAAAAGTAAAAAAACGTGAACCAATCTTGACAGTACTTTGTAATATAGGTTTATTTAATTCGGCAAAACTTAATTAGCATCAGCCAAAACGGCCATCAACATTTCCATTTTATTTAAAAAGTTTTTCCCTTCCAGTCTATCAAGGCGGATAGCTTTGTACTTTACACCGTCTCCCGCTGAAACGTCCATCCCTTCTAATCCTAAACTGGCAGCTGTAACGGTGTCGTCAATCTCGGCTGCATTATCATTATTATCTAAAACCGTACAATTGGAGTTTGGTGGGTATCCTATGAAAACTTGAACAGATCCTGCCTGTGGACTTGAACGCACAGCTAGTATCCTAAATGAAAACACCAAGCACAATTACCTAGATGCTTTCGAAGGAAACTTTTTATTCCAAATACTCTTAAGTATAAGAAAACCCAACCTTTTTCCGTTAGATGATGTAAGCATACATCCAGCTGCATTTCCCGTGCTTTCACAATTTCCAACACCAAGATGAGTACTGCAAAAGAGAAATTATACAAGGTTTTTAGTTAGATACTCCAATTAGCAGTAATTATTGCTATCTAACTTAGTGCGGTGCAAGTCTACATCACTTACCAACTTGATAAAACAGTCCAACCCATACATTTCGACAGAGATTGAAGGGCCAACACTTGATGAATGGCAATCTGGAATTTGCATAAATAATTAAATATAAAAGTTGTATTCACAAAAAATATACTCCGGCCAAAGACTGTAAAAATCTATACTTAATTGCATACCTGGTTTAACAGAAGATCTCTCAATTCTTGAAGCTCGTAGCTGAGATTGATAGCCTTACCATCCTTCAAAATTGCTTTCATACTTTTTTCCTTGATATGAAGGATCAACTGAGTTCTGACGCACATATCGTACCTAAAATAAGAATTAAACAAAATCTTAACATTCAAAGTAAAGGTACATTTGATCAAAAGCATTTGACGACACTACATAATACTAGCTAATTTAAATGACATACCCTGAGGAAACTAAAGTCACTTTAACGCAAGAATGCGTGACAGCATTAATTGATGACCAATGGCACACCACCATTGGATCCTTAATTTCTTTCGCCCACACATCCATCATGCACATTGTTCGTAGCTAGGCTTGGGAGGGGCAGGAGAGGTGGACGTGGACTCTATGCTGCTAGGAGTGTCGTCGTTCTCTTCTTCGGCTTTGGTAACTTCAAATATTCCACCTTGAGGGAATCTAGAGCCGGCCGTGCGATAAGAGAGGTCCCCAAGAATTGCATTTCCAACCTTTCGTAGTCGCCAGTTTTGCCGAAGTCGGAGGAGTTCTATGTGAAAGTCGAGGTTGGCCAATGAAGGTCGAGTCTTTGCCTCGTTCATCGATGAGCGCAAGCGGTCAAAACCGCCCATGAGAACCGCTGATGCAGCTGCAAGTCCCTGTTGAAAACAAGTAAAAATATAATTACAAAGTGTGTAATTTAAAATGATTCATTTGAAAATATATATTATCCGTACCTTCTTCTTGTACATTAGTACTGCAGGTAATTTTGGATCATGTGGTTCCGACTGTACAGGATCCAGCACAAGATACTGCTTCTTTTGAGCTATAGTTAATATGTCGCCAAGTACGCTGAGTTCGGTTAGAGCAGATCTAAAAATCAATAAACACGACATAATTTTAAAAAACGAGTAAAGATAAGTATACTAATATATGATTCCCTGCACTTACCTAATTTTATTCCTGACAGATTCCCATGGCCAAGAAGGAGCGGTTTTGAACGCACTGTCACTGCTACCATCTGCATTGGCTGCTTCTTCTTCTTTAGCTTCTCCATTTTCAGTTGAACTTCCGGTGGCTGCGGGCGCTCCAGTCCCATCTTCATCTCGTGAGAAGTCAATACGTTGAGCCAGCTTTGTCAAGTTTTCTGACATTGTCAGTGGTCTGTAAGGAATGAATGGTTACATGTTGTAAATTATATTTCAACGACTGCTTGTTATTAATAATTCTGATTACACCGGTTTTCGAACTTACTGTTGTAACAGCTCGAGCCCATCGTAACTTATCTCCTGGACAAGATTTTCCAGAGGGACTTCCACCGAAACACTGACGCTGGTCGTCATTTTGCTACAAGTAAGCAACTAACAAATACACTGGCTAAATACGAAAGAAAATAGTATTTTTCTTTACTGTAGATTTATTTTTACGACCCGAGGGGCACGGGACCATCACTTTTTTGACATTTAAATGGACAAGCCGGTGAAGCACTAATAAATAGTACAGCTTTGAATCTATTTTTTGACACTAAAATAAATATTTAAAACTCTTGACCTAAGGCTGAATTAATAAATTACATATTCTCCACCAGCCCTACCTTGTCTTCTAGCGTTATAGAAAATGACAAAAACTATCTTTTTATCAAGATGAAAATTGTCAAGTTCTTCCATTACAAATACACCATATCATAAACATCAACAAACTTTGATTTATATGTTTGTGAGAAACGGGACTTTTTATCAAGATGAAAATTGTCAAGTTCTTCCATTACAAATACACCATATCATAAACATCAACAAACTTTGATTTATATGTTTGTGAGAAATGGGGAAATGAGAGCCAACGTAAGAGAACAAAGTGTACAGAGCAAAGCGTCGTGAGAGGAGTTGCATGAAAATGCTTTTGAAGAAAAGTAATGTGCATTTAGAAAGTCGTTTAAAATGCAGCAACTGGCAAATTTCATCGACCACATAATATACTAGTATTATATGCACCATGCAAATAAATAATAGAGTTTTTAATGTCTTGATTTAACTTTAAATTTTATTTACAACCAACGAGTCTGTCCTTCGTCAAACTTTGCGTTTCAAAACATTTCATCCGTTCAAGAAACTATATAAATGTATAATTTTAAAGTTTGCAGTATTTCGTACAAAACTAGTAGCACAGTAACATTAGTTAATATGGGATTTGGCAAACTGGAAAATATATATATTCATTGTAGGTGTGAAATCAAATTCACTCCATTTTTGTCACAAACAGCTTAAGAAAATAAAGTTTGGAATTTCTTTTGTAAATACGGTGGAAGATTGGCGAAATAGTCTGTTGAAATTTCTGGTGATTGGTGACTTTCTGCTTCTATCGGCGGATAATACACTGGTTCTTCGTATGGCTGATTGGGAAAAATTCCACCTTCTCGAAGACTGTTCAGCGCAGCTTCAGAAAATGGCTCTTCTTTCCACGCTCTGTAGTCTATTATTGGAATTTTTATGCCCTCGGTGCAATTTTCATGCGCATTCCTACGAAGAAGAGAAAGGTTTTTTTTTGTTGACAAATAATCATAACCATATTTGATATTTACGTACATTTAAAACATAATACATTGCTATTTGCCTGATAAAATATAGATATGCATTTCTCACTTTTTCCCTTGCGGAATCAAGAAGACGATGGGCTGAATTGTTTTTATAGAATCGCTGTTGTCACACATGACACGACTTAACGTAATGTTTCGAATGGCTCGAAGTTGGGCTTCGGTAAATACTGTGGGGTTCTCGAACCAAAATCTATCTCCCCGACGAAGATTTCTGAATGTCTGAGCGATGATGCAAGAGAATGTAGGACCTAGCAAACCTCCCTTCACTGGATATTCTATCATTGCCCCAGGAAATAGGTCAACATCCCACGGATCGTGGTAAAGCTGAGAAAAGAGTTGAACTTTTTCTGTAAATATGTACATACAACACTTTAGACATTTTCTTTACTGAGAATACATGGATATTTATTTGTAGAATGCTTTTAAATACAAATACATGATATACAAATATGTAGTACCCGGTGGGATTTCGGTGGCAATGGAAAAGTCTTCCCAGTCAACAATAACAGACTTGTTGTTTGGAAGGGCTTTGTTGAGATATTCTATCATTGCCCCAGGAAATAGGTCAACATCCCACGGATCGTGGTAAAGCTGAGAAAAGAGTTGAACTTTTTCTGTAAATATGTACATACAACAGTTTAGACATTTTCTTTACTGAGAATACTATTTATCTTGAGATCTTCACTATTTAATTGTAGAATGCTTTTAAATACATGATATACAAATATGTAATACCCGGTGGGATTTCGGTGGCAATGGAAAAGTCTTCCCAGTCAACAATAACAGACTTGTTGTTTGGAAGGGCTTTGTTGTTTAAGCCGCAGGCATCACGCCACTTCAAGTATGGAGGAAGTCCGTGATCTCTTCCTCTACAACATTCATAATATATAATTTTTATTAGGGCATAAGCTCAGCCTATTTACAATACTTGTGCAATTTAAACACGCTGAATTTTGACCTTTGAATGTTTATAGCTGCTAGATCAAGACCAGGGTGAAATCTTGTTTTGAATAAATGATTGGTGAGTTGATCAGTAATGAATTCATCCCGCCGCTGGGATTTCTGTGACACTAATCCCAGTGAAATACGGTCGACTTCTCCAAAGTTGTGAATGTTCATTGGGCTCATCATTTCATTGCTGAGTTCCACCTCTGAAAAGCAAAATATTATTGTTGAATAACATGATGTTTGCTTATAAAATTAACTTGTGGGAGTAGACATTTCTCGGATTAAATATTATTATTCATCCCATAATTTTTGGAAGTAGGGTCAATAATATGAACATACAAATTATGTATCTCACTCCCTACAGCTATTGTATGTAGGTACACATCATTTCTCTCTCGTGTGTAAAAATGCTTACTGCCAAAATGTACTACCACACATGAGTGTCGTGAAAAGATATTGAAAACCTGAAAAGGTTACAGTATTTGGTAAAATGTAAAATACTTACTATAGGGCATTTCGCGATGAGCTTCATCGCATCTGTTAATATTTGGCTGCACTAAAGAATGGCCAAATCTAAAAGCGGCTGCAGCAAAGACAGATGGAATAGTCGCGTCCATTGTATCGTTATACCCGGCATAATAACCTGTTTTCAGCAGTCGCAGCCCGAATACCTGATGAATCAAATTAAGAAATGATCATCATGACTTACTTAATCTGATGATTCGTGCCAACTTGTTTTTTTTACTTTTTAAAAAACCTTAAGCCATGCAAATAAGTTTTGCAAAAAGCAATTTACTCATTTTTCTCGAGGAAAAGGCAATGTGTAATTCGGTTCTCGTGAAATAAAACGAAAGTTTATCATTAATTGTTATTATCGCTTTTTTCGCCTCATACCTTAATCACATCAGGTCCAAGAATGAGTGGAAGAAACTCCCGATACGTGATAAACTGTATCTGAGCAATAATAATTTTCCTTGTTTCCTGGAACAGATCTTTCCTGCAACAGCATGAGAGAAAAGCTGTATTTATCATCATGGCAAGTATTTATCATCATCATCCCCATATTTTTTATAGAAAAGCTGCTTCACAAAAGACATGCTATAATAATAATGAAAAACAGGAGGTGTTTTTTTTATCTGGAGACGTACTTCTTCCCAGTGCGGATTAATTTCCGCGAGCCGATCGGCAACAAAATTATGTTGTCTCATCAATACCGTGTGTAACACGGTGAGTCCAGGCTGCTCATTAACTCTCCCATCCCCAGCAGCAAAACAGAAAAGTCGTGGCGAGCTAAAATTAAGTAAACAAGTCTTTTATAATATTTACCTCGCATGGAATTTTTTACCATTCAGCTCGACTCGATAAAACTGGAGCATGTATGTAGACACCGAGTTTCGCCTACATGAATTGTTTGAAGGGGGTAAAACAAAGTATATACCTTAAAACACAATCATCATCAGGTGGGTGCACCAGTCTTGGAAGAAGAGATTTGCGACCTGACATGTGGGAATAGCGTAGGTGTCCTTTCGTAAACGTACGGAGTGCTTGCAAATACCGACTCTGTGGACCCATATACTACACTCCCATCGAACCATGAAGTTAGCTGATGTTCAGGAGAAAGATGGGGAAGAACACAGGGATTAATGTAAAAAGAGGAGCGCATGAAATTGGAAAAACACAAAAACAAAAAATAGGTCACATACAATGCGCTACATATCGAGATAGAATACCTCGTAAAATGTTGCAAAACATTGAAGCGTAAAAGTACAAATGTATTTTAATTTAAGCTAATGTATTAATATGAACTTGATTCAACTGCTCTCTTGGCCCCAGCGTGCAATCGGTTCGTGGCGCAGGGGAAGAGCGGATAAATTCCATACAAGTGTGCGTTCCGTTAAAATGAGGATCATCTTCAGGAATCTCAATTATCATACAGTCTGGGTGTCTCTCAGGTACATTACAACATCGCGGGATGGAATGATTGAAAGCCTAAAGTCCAAAGCTTATGTCACATTTGAAGTCTAATAATTTTCTATAAAAAGTAGTTTAGTTTTGAAACTTGCCCGAGTCTGACTTGTCGCGGTAAGGTCATGATCAACTAGCTGGCCCCATCTATTAAATTAATTAATTAATTAAAATGATTCCCAACAAGTCTGATGAGCATGAGAGTGTCACATTGCCCCAGAAAAAGAAAGTACTACTACTTACTGCATAACCATTAGCGTAAAGGTAGAAGATGGATTGGAAACATCCTTGTGAATAGTTGTAGATATTTTTCTCGCC
>JAHZMY010001219.1:0-12383 GCA_027743915.1 Seira sanloemensis
GACAAGTTTTTCTATTATTTTGTCATGATTCGCTCAGTACGCAATTTGCATAAAAGTTAATTGGGTTACCAGCAAAACTTTTTCTCCAATCTACTAACGGCATTATAGTTATTGAATTTCAATTGGAACGAGCTCAATTATTCCTCAAATCATCATTGTTATGATTATTCGGGTAAACGCGCAGACTTTTGTCTAATGATACTCTGATAAAGTTTATCAAAATATAGGATAATTATCTGTGACTCTCTTTAAAAACAATCGATTTAGACCTTTACTCTGCGCGGTGATATCACCATACATTGCTCAGGTATACAGATTGTTTGTACAACATTATTTTAAATAAATCGGCAGTTACGTCGGAGTCGCAGTTAGTGGAAAACTCAGACTTGCTCAGAGACTGATTTAAATTTTTTCCTAGTAAAATGGCCACTATAGACTCCTGTTGGAGAGAGAGAGAGAGAGAGAGAGAGATTAATCATTCTTCATTTATGCCAACTCTCATTCAACATATTATGCGTATCTACATGTACATTTAGTGTAACCCTGCTGTGGGCCAAACAAAGTTGTCCATGAACTATCAAGCATTTTCGAACGCAATCATTTTTTTTGTAAAATGATGATAAAAAATGTAGCAACAAGCATCGTCCAGAGTGAATAATGGTTTGTCATTCAAACGTGAAGGGTATTTCATCTGGAGAAGAAAAAATGATGCGCACTAAAATATAAATGACGCTGATGCACACACACACAGAGACAAATCAGCAGTTGGCTTCACCGTTTGTTGACATGATTGAAATTGTAATCTTAAATTAATGCGCATCAAAATAATATCGGGCAGCTCTCACACAGTCACAGTCAGTATCTGCTTCCCAAACTGATTTATGGTGTCAATGTGTTCATGAAAAACACATTTCCTTCAATGATAAGATATATAAAATATTGAAAAAAAGTTATGGACAAGGAAAAGAAATGTATTGGGAAAAAAAGTTTGGGGAGAAAAAAAAACGATTATTTTTTACAGGGCCCACTGTTGACTTTTCCTCACAGCTCATAAATGTGTGAAAAGTGAAAAGCTAGTAAAAGTTTAACAGTATTTACCTATACCTATTAATGCCAGGTGAAGCGAAATAAGGTGAGCTTGGCTCTAATGGTCCTGATAAACAGTCCTTCTCTAGTGCATTGAGCACGAGCACTATTATAATGATATGCAAATACACTCTCTATATAATGTCACATTGACGTAGACTGGGACGTTCATCTCCGATTAAATTTTTAATTCCCTGAAGGAAGTACATGAATTTTGTGAGACGTGCTTTTTTTGCGCAAATGGTAATAATGTTGGCTTAAGTACCATTATTATTACAAGTCGACCTTTCAATAAATATTTTTACATAGAGGTAAGTTTGCATAATATGTCATACATCCATGCACGTGTCGCATTAAAAGCCTCTTTTTTTAATACAAAATTCACACCAGTTTGAGTTTAGTAGGTTAAAAGGGAAAACTTGTGCCTTATTTCATTCCACAGCAGGTCCTTTGTCCTTTAGAAATTGGGAGTATGTGGAGACCCATTCTCGAGAAATCAGGGAGTAACCCTATCCAATTATACCGATAATAGTAATCCATTTTGACTCAATTTTTAATGAGACTTGCTCCATCCGAAATTATAATTCGCTAAATACTTTAATGGGAAATATGGGTTGGGAAGCGATACACAGTTAGGTATCTCCGAGCTATGTAAATGACTCCATTAAAATTGATGGGAGCATGTGACTAATGAGTGGCCGCATCGTGAAAGCTTTGTGTTCCATATATGGAAGATAATTTTTTTCTCGTCCGTTGATGGATCGTAGAGACCTTCTTTCCCGTGAAATATCCTCTATTGATTATTTATTCAAGCCATTGCAGTTTTTTTTCACCCAACCCATTAATTACTTAAGGATTACAACCAGTGTGTTTGCCCGGACAAAGAAGAAAGACTTTGGACTTGGACCTCACAAAAGGGCAAACACAGAATCTTGGGCAATAAAAATGCATACAACAGACAATCCACGTAGTAATAATAAACATATAAAATTATGCCAAACGTCTAGACGGAACCGCCAGGGTTTCGGATTCATGATGTTGATGTTATGACACGTCTGCAAATAGGGCGCTTCATATTTGGCAGAAAATGTGAAGGGCTGCAATTACAATTACAACACTTGGCCAAATTTGTGGCTGCCACCGAGGAGCGTAATAATGAGTTTTCACGCGCTGGAAATGTGCACAGAGGTGGAAATCATGGTGTGAAAAATTGAAAACTCCAAAAAAAATATTGACGAGGGGGTGCTATCAGTGAAACAACAAACAAAAACGGAAATAGTTTGAGTATCACATCACACTTCCCAAAACCACTCTTACTTGTCGTCCCTTTTCCATAAAATCCAGAACAATAATATATACCTATACATTTTTACAGGACTTTTATCAGGTTCACTTACACATCTCATGTCAAAGATAAAGAAATACGGCGATGAGGACAAGATAATGCCAAAACGTGTGCCCATTGTAAACTGATTAAGGGAGAATGTAAATCTCGACATGACAATTGAAAATAATGATGATGATCATTGTTATTGTGATTTGTAGTGATTAACATTTGTACCTCTGCAATCATGAAGCATGAAACAATAATTGTTGGCATTGTAAAAAATACGTCTTGATTTCCATTGGAGCGACCAGCATGAGGAAATAAAAATGCTCAGTTTTTTCTACAAAACTTTCTGATAATTTGAATCTTGCAAAAAAAAATTAAAAGCGCAATATAAGAAATTGTAAGATGATCGAATGTCAGGAGAAAGCATCACGTTGCACATCTGACGTGAAAGTAAATAGAGTGAAGCGAGTCGATGAAAATTGTGGAGAGAAAATGATTATTTTCTGTTTCCGAGCAGATGTTGTGTTCTCTGTGTAACGGCCTAATACACTGCAATTACTCTATTACTACCCGCTTGACATTGGCCATGAAAGCCATCAATTTTGACGACCGAGCTGTAGCACACACACACAATGTGGAAACGTTGTCGGCCTCTGCAAAATACGCAATTTGACCTACTCATAAATCATGCATGCCTTCCAGTTGAAAAGCTGTTTACGGTGGAAATGTTGAACACATCCATCAATTTAGCGCCCAACCGGGCTCACATTTATCATGTATCACTTAAGACGTCTTTTTTTGTGTCGAGCTCTGTTCCAGTAAATATACAAAGCTGGGGATATAATAATGAAGTTAATGAAACGATAAATTTTTGGGGGATTTTTTTTTCACAATGCGGATACAATCGATGAATGATATGTCTGGTTTTTTTAAAAAGATGTGCTGTAGACTCTGACTCAGACTGTTAAAAATTGCAATTTGTAGGCATACTTTTTAATTTGAGATAAGTAGCCGCTAAATGCTATTCCAAACCAGTACAGATTACACCATAATTTTCAAATCAATTTTCCAACTTTTTGTATTATTATTCGAATAAATTACAAATTGTCCCTTAATTTGCCCTAATTTCCCTTTTTCAATTACGGTCCGTAAATTGCAATTGAATTAATTGGTAGTATTAAAGGCGAATTTCGGGTGTGACGCAGACATACTTCCTGTGATTATCCTCAGGCAGGAATTTTTTTTAACAAAGGCCCGCTTTAATTGGTAGGCTTTTGTTCCCCAAAGCTATAATCATGAGAGATTCACGCGCATTTATTAAACGGTTTAAATTGCCTCGATATGGATTGCTCAACTAAAAACTAATAGGCTTCGTAGGTTAAATTCTAATAATAACGATGAAAATATTTTGAAAAACCGCGATAGCGTGTTTTTCAGGTAGGCAAAAAAGTATTCAAGGATTTGCTCGAGTAGCCCCAGGGTAAACCAAAATAGGCTATGTATGCTTATGCATATTTACTAAACTAAACGATTTTTTTTGTGATTTCCAACATTAGAGAAATCCACAATGAGAAACTGCTCATTTTCATATGAATGGGAGTCATTCATTATCTAATATGTTAAACAAGTATTATAAATAGCATACTGTGTTCGCTATTTGCTTTAGTACAGCTTTGAAAGGAAGGGGATCGCAAATTAGATTATCATAAGCTTCAGAAAGCGTGTTAATGTAACTATACGTATGTGGTGTACTCTGTGAACCTGGCTTATCCAGGGCAGGGTATATGGACCCTTTCCTCCGTATGTTCTCACAGTCATTATACTTAATTGTCGTGGATGGAATCAAAAAACGTGGGAGTCTGAATGAGGTTATCAAGTACGAAAAAAATGAATATCCTCAACGACTTATTCAGGTTGGAATGTAAAGACTGGATTTGACGAATTTTCCTTATTTTAATTAAATCTAGTCACCATGCATCGGTGAGTCAATGATCAATGTGCACGAAATATCAGGTTTGGGCGTAGTATACCTACCTCATAATAATAACCACAGAAAAAATGCCCAACAAGAATTTTTCCACTTGAAGATGACTAAAACTCGTTCACTTTGGCAAAAATATTTAAAGGTTATATCCCAACTCCAAACTGGTCCACCGGTCCACGTGTCTCTTAATTCGCCATCCTTGGTTGGGTGGGTTTTTATGTATAAATTACGGAAGGATGCTACTTTTTAAATGAGAAACTTTCTAGATAACCTACCTGTATCACGTCCCCCCACTTTAATCCCTTTCTCGGAAGAGTTTCTCCCAAATCCTCGAGAGCAACCACGGTCGCCCTGATAATCCCAATGTTATATCCCTCTGTTTATTCAGAACAACTAAAAACTATGGCCCTGGTATTTCTACTCCTGAGTTTGAAATTACCCTGGCTTTTGACTATGGAATATTTTTAATTGCAAAAATTCCTCCGCTCTCTTTTCGTAGTTTGAATCAATCCGTGAAATTGCTTCCTGGAACTAAATCTGCCTCCAGTTTTACACGCTGTTTTCAATTATCAGGTTGCAGGAGCAAAAGCCCATTCACAACTCTGTCTAGACATTTGAGGAATTGTAAAATTAATTGAAAAAATACATATACACATGCTCCGAACGGTGTTATCTGGCACCGCAGTCATCAAGGACACGGCCACACCAAAGTCGTTGTTACAATCCACATGAGCAGCCGAACTCAAAAAAATATTTTTCATTTTACGGGAAAATGCCTGGGCGCAATGAAATGTTTAAATGGCCGTGCAAAATAGAATTAATACATGGTTGCACAAAAGGCGTCAACATTTCTTCCATTTGGAATATCTGGCAATATGTAAATGATATGCAACGAACCGCATGATATGAAGCTAATTTATGACTTTCGCACATGTCCCCACGAAAAGCCTAAGATGACATACATAATTTATAGGACACTTTGTCAACCACATATATATACATATCGACAAATTAGACGATTCATAAATTGGTGAGAATGAAACCAGGAAATTATAATAATCTGATAAATGGGGCACTGAGCACATGAATCGAAAAATCGATACTTGGAATTGAATAATCGGTGTCGGTTATGCCTCGATCGCAACAAGTCCTTCTTGCACCTGAAAGCGTATTTTTTCTCCACATTATTTCTATTTATACTAAAAGCGTTACTGCTCATATTTTTGCTTATATAATCCCAAAAAATTCCATGATTCCATGATGCCATATGTACGTACGTCTTAGACTTAGACAGTTCCTGTCACACTCCACAGATTTCCCTACGAGATAAACAAAATAATGCGTAAAAAATCCCATACCTAAAAAAAACAGATCCAGCTTTCGAGAGGAGTCCACGTACAATGTTACAAGTCTAAATGCGAAATCACGATCTGCAAGTTCACAAGTCAAACAACTACACAGCCAAGAATTGCGCAATTTGTTTTCAACCTTATATAAAATCCACGACTCACACTTGTTCTTTCTCACACATCAAAAAAAAGAAGTTTATACACATTGGCTTTTTTTCAAATTCCTTCACCAACTATAAGATATATTTCCTTCTTCTGGGAGAAAATAAGTTTCTTTTTTTATCAAAGACTTGAGTCCTCTCCTCCAGCAGTCCCTCAGGTGAGATGTACGTTGTCCCCTGGACTCTCCAAACGTAACTGATCTATGACAATGTGTTTACCTCCAGCCAAAACCTTCATAGAACTGTTATCCGTCCCAAAAAATGGGAGAAAAAAGGCGTCACTTGCGGCACACGTGAACAGAGTCAAGAAGAAGAAGACAAAGCAGGCCAGGCCAGGCGTTCTTCTTTTTGTATGTATGCGGTGTTCAAAAAACTGAAACAAAATACACCTTCCATTTGACCTTGCCGAATGCGATGCGAGCCACCAACTGTGTGGAAAAGCAACAGACACTCTGAGGGAAAATGTATTTCTGCTCAGGCCCGGTTTCCCAACACGAATGCGACCATGCCTCTCTTTTTTACCACACGACACACGATGATGAAGATACGATGATGCTTTTAGATTCTCTCACATTTCGACGAAATGTGTGTGGATTCAGTGTTTAGGATTTGATTGAGCTTCCCAAAAAATACATACGAGTGAGAGAGAGAGAGAGAGAGATAGGCATCGACAGGAACAAGTGCTTACATATTCAGAAATTGAGAGAGAGAGAGAGAGCAATAGCCAAAATAAATCCTGTATGTGTGAATTTAAGAGTTCAGGAGAGAGAAAATGTGGAAAACAAGCTTAGTTCATCACAACTACTGCGAAAAAATATGTATCAGATCAGAGTGCACGACTGAATGGCGTACTCTCGGCAGAAGAGTCCAAAAATTAAGGAGTTGATGGGATGATGAGAATGACGATGAGATGTATCAGAAGATTCTAATCACCAAACCATATCCCTCCAAAGTCGATGTAAAAATGGAGAAGTTGTTTTTCTCTCTCTTCGCTTTTACTCTTTTACTCTTTGAGTCTTTGAGTCTTTGGCATTCCGTTCGTTTTCGACAATGTAAGTCACGCGTGTCGTGAGTGAGAGTGGAGAAAAAAGGAGTGAGAATGGAAACTTTGAATGTAGGCGTGATGAGATGTAGAGGAGTATCGCTCAGAGAGGAAATGAGAAGGCTTTAGGGGGAATGTGAGAATTTGAGGAAGTCGTCAAGACGGAGAGTGTGAGATGCTATATTTGCCGAAGCAAGTTTTGTAGCGAGAGAGAGAGCAGAAGCAGAGCCACGGGAGGAATGAGGTGGTTCAAGGTTGGGAAGGCTCAAGTCATACGTTATCCCGTGGACGAACTTGTTTGCTGCGAGAGACGCATTTCACGGGTAAAATATAGAACTCTGGGAGGAAAAGTACGTGAGTGGGGAGGATGTGATTGGAGGCTGGCCAGAAGTCGAGGTGGCACTTGTGGCAAATACCGCCAAAATATGGCAACCATCTAATGGATAGGGTTGTTACAGATGAACTAATTGTGGGTTGAGGTATTGTAAAGCAAATCTAGCATAGATTTTTTGAATGAAATTGTAATGCGTTGAGAATTATTGGGTTTGGAATCATTCCGCCCAGTGGACAAATTGATTTGATGGGAAATACATCAACAACTGGTTGCTTATATGCTACGCTTGAAAGGAAATGGGAGCTTTGACTCTGTCGCCTCTCCGTTGCTCTGTCTGATTGCCCCAAAAACTTATTCGGAAGCTGCTGAAGGAGACATCCACGTGTCTTCTACAAGACTAGGTCTGTGACAGCCACCGCCGTGAAAAATTTGCAAAGCCCAAGCACCATCGACAGCCTTTAGAAACGAACAAAGTATACCATTCTTGAAGTTCCGTAATTACGACAAAACTTAAAGAAAAAAGTTTTGGGTGGGTCGGCAGGTGTGTGTAAGAAAAAGCTATAGAAGGTCCAATAAAGCAAAATCATTAAAGGATGTGACGCAAATGCACTTTGGAAAATTTCTCGGGCTTCTTGAGTAAAAGAGGTTTGGCCAATTGCATGCACATTTCTCTTCATAAAAAGCTGCACTCGAAAAGTTGCAAAGACGTTTCTTTTGCAAAAAAAGAAAGGCTTTTCTTGCATGTTTCTTTGTTGCCTTTTCCCATTGAGGGTAATCACAATCTCAGTAAAAAAGGGATTTTTTCTTTGAATATAAGTCAGTGAATAAAGTATCATGCGATAAAAAATTCACGTCATTCCTTTGTCACTCGACGTCAGCGCGCACAGCATGACTCTCCAAAATGCAAATCTTTCGCAGAAAGCTCCAGAACAGTTGGAATTCTTCCTCTGGAACGTATCAACATAGCATTTCCTTCGGAAATCAGAACGAAAATCGACTTTTTCTGATATGCACCAAAGAAAGGAAGTCAAAGGAGTCACGTTGTGCTCTCATGAATAATCCTTGGAACACTTTCCCTCTTCAAACTCAAATCCCTCTTTTAAAGTTTGGACACGCATCGAGACTCCAAAAGACAAGTTCAAAATTAAATATATGTATCAAAAATATTGAGTCTCATTCCTTTCAATTTACCCAGGAAAATGAGTTTTGCCATCAAACACCGAAACAAAAGGATGAGGATAGGTCGCAATTAAATGTAGGAAAAGTTAATGGTGATGGATCAGGGAGCACGTGATTTCCTCCCCTTTGTCCCAACCTCATCCACTATGTTTCTCTGCGAGATGACGTCTGACATTTTAGAAACTTTTACTCAATACAATACAAACTTTTCTTTATCCACTTTGCTTTCCTAGCCCAAGGGAAAAGACAAAATGACTTGGATATAATAATGACACAGAAAAGAGGAATGGATAAAAACAACATCCTTCAGAGAAGGAGTACCCGATAACCTTACACACATACACATAATCTACAAACTCCATCTTTCTCATTTCCTTTCCGCTTGTCCACATCATTATTATGTCGAGGATAATATTTTTGATGGGGAAAAGGTTTCAAGCAGGCATCTACCTCATATTGCATTTTATGCGACGGATTAAATACAAGCCCATAAAATTGGGTCGTACATAAACTTCTCTTTGAATCTAATGAAACGATGGAGAGATATGCGAAAAGAAAAGGGGTATTCTCCAGCAGATGTATCCAGTGTGAAAGAAAAAAAATTGTCTGGAAAAAGGCCTGTGCTTTTCGTGGTTTTATCATAAACATAAATGTGAGTGAATTTTTTTCTCCCGTGGATCGATGTGCCGTGGTAGAAATTTTTTTCAGCAATTTCCATAAGCCTCCAAAGTATTTGGAGAAAATGGAAGTGTTTTACGGTCCGACGTAAATCAGATGACGTCTTTTGCCTCCATTTCTGTCCATTTGCATTTTTATGAAGATAAGGCTCCGTCTCATACGACAGACATTCGTGGTAAGGGGCAATTGGGGAATACAAATTTAAATAGGATGGGGATGGACATATAAGATAAAAATGAGACTAGGTACATATATAAATACGTGAAGGAATGTACACTGTGAAAGATCCAAATTCTTGATATTAGGAGTTGGGAAGGGAGGGAGATTTTTAATACGTAGAAGTTTTGCAAAACTCTTTTTTCCCTTCCAATGTTTTCGCACGGCTTCCTTACGTCAACCATCTTTCTTTTCCAATTGAATTATGACGGGAAAATGTAAACAATGGCTAGAATAATATTGATAACACTTTCTTTCACAGACAATATGAATAGGAAAAGTTATTAGTAGTCGTTTTTTCTCACTACCTTTTGTGGAGGAAAATGGACTTTTGAGTTATCTCCTTTGTCTTCGCTTTTACCAGACGCTGCGCAAATTGTGGAAACGGTTAATACAATAGGAAAACAATTTATTTTGCATGGGCTTCCTTTCCATTGAAAGAAAAACTTTTTCAGTGCCTTATTCTTAAAAAAATTAGGAGAAAGTTTGAAATAACTGGTTTTGTGATACATTTGCGGCCTGTTCCACCAGTGCAATATTGTTTGTGAGAATGTATGGTTGTATGATGGCGAATTTGAAGGACGCACGTAGAACAGCCCAGAATTGCGACGTAGAAGAGGTAATTTAAACATAATAGCTCTTTACTGTCCTTCAAAGGTACAGGATGAATTTTTCAGCGTGTATTCACACTTTGGATTATAAGGTTCGATACTGATGCAAAGAAGAAGATAGTGGTTGGTTGAGGTATGACGGAACTGAATTTTTCACACTTCACGGAAACAAGCCCAAGGTATTTAGAACTGAACAATTACGTAATGATGCGAGGATCTATTTAATTGGTGGGAAATGAAGGTCGAGTTGAGGCCGTTCAAAACCTAGGTATGTTCAAAGAAAGGAATTTGAGTACGATTTAATAATTAACCCACAGCGGGATATGGACCGATTGTTTTTCGGTTGGATTTATGTAATTTCACACGCAAATCTTTTACATAGACCTTTTTCTCTTTTTTACGCTCTTGCTACATAGGTATTTTATTACAGTAACTTCACGAAAAATTTACTAAATATTTGCCAAAAAACTAAAGCCTATTATTACAATCTGCTTATTACGAATTTCTGGAAATGTACCTCATCATCTTGTCAAGGAAAGTTTGGAAAATTGAGTTTTTATCGCTTTGTCTTTGTCCCAAAAACATGAATGAAAATTCTGGAGAAAATGAGAACGGATAACAACGAAAAACAGAACACAGGTCGTCAACCTCAAAACCTTTTACGTATACATCGCCGAAATAACTTTTAAATGCATTATCTAAATGCATTTTCAATGGAAATCTTCAACTATGGAAATGGCAACGTGATTGTAACGTCAAAGTCAAGCGATAAATTAAATTATCTACGTTTTCGCTCATTAAACACGATGCGGATAACGGATAACACTTGCGGACTTGTTGTCCTCAAAGTAATTTAATTTACATGTTTCACTGATTAATTTGGAGTTTCAAAATTGCCTCCCATATCCAATGTCATTTGCTAAAATGGGTTCTTACATAATTAATTTCTTAAAGTCATTTATTGAGATGGCATGTCTTCTACTGCAGAACCTGTCGTAGACTGTGAATATTAGGGTTTAATAAACGCCCACGGCCAACACATATTTCTAAATTCTTGCTGATAGAAATTACAATTCATGCTATCGCTAAATCTATCTCATACATAATTGATATTTACTGGCGGCGGCTTAAGAGGAAACGCAATTTTTAATTGAATAATTACCCATTTCTCGCTAGAATTTCGGGTATTGAGATATTGAGAATGACAAACAAGTCGTGCTTTAAATATTCATAAAAAGGTTACAATACATCACAACCGTTTTTCATCTACGACGGCATGTTTTTTATTACTAATTTCATTTTTACCAATTGCCAATAACGTAAACTGGGAAAAGCATTTACAATTTAGGCCGAATTCACACAGGCACAAAGTACAAGATAGATAAGCATGTGTTATTCATAAGTTGACGTTGAGTAGTTTTCTCTGCCCATCAATGACATCGCTAGAATTTCGGGTATTGAGATATTGAGAATGACAAACAAGTCGTGCTTTAAATATTCATAAAAAGGTTACAATACACCACAACCGTTTTTCATCTACGACGGCATGTTTTTTATTACTAATTTCATTTTTACCAATTGCCAATAAAGTAAAATGGGGAAAGCATTTACAATTTAGGCCGAATTTACACAGGCACAAAGTACAAGATAGATAAGCATGTGTTATTCATAAGTTGACGTTGAGTAGTTTTCTCTGCCCATCAATGACAACCAACGGATCAATAAAGCTAACTTATCCTTTACCAAATTAAATTGAGCTGCTCTCTTTGGATCCGTCATAACTTTTTGAAGCAATACAACTTTGACATTTTGGAGAGGAGAAGTGCACGTGCTCCTCAGCTGGACTTTTTTTATAGACTGGTGCAGTGTGCGTTTGAATAATGAATGCCGTTTTCCCTCTGTCTTGTGCCACGTTACATTCCTCCATAGGAATTTACGCTAGGAAAGAAAGTAGGTGAATACCTGAGGGAAATCAGGGTGGAATAAGAATCTGACTTTGGCTAAGGGACAATCAATAATCCAAAAAAGCAGAATGGGACATGATACCCGACAACAAACAACGGAGTGCTTAATGGAATCGGGAGAAAGTCTATACTTTCCCAGTTTGGAGTGGGCTGAAGTTACATGGGTATAGGCATAGAAAAAAAAGTTTTGTACAGCATTGGAAACTTCGTTATAACGAAAACGAGAAATGATTGGAGAGCATGTGGCATTGGCGTGAATACGTACTAATCCTGTTAGGGAAAATTGCAATGTAAGCAATTTTTTAAAGCAAGATTCATCATATACCTATGCAAGTTCCTTCTGGTTAGGAAATTTAATTTGTCTTTCGCTCTGTGTGTGGTCTCATCATTACACCGGAAAATGGGACATGCTACTCGCTAGGTTTCCCTGTACCCCATAAAAAAGA
>JAHZMY010001220.1:0-10134 GCA_027743915.1 Seira sanloemensis
GCATATGGCACACACTTATTTCGTCTTGCTTTAGAAGTATGGGAAATTCAATATTAGAAAAAATCTGTTTAGCGCAAAAAAGACAAGGTTTACTCGCTTGGTTGACGTTACAAAAATATTTTAAAGCTAAAGTAGCTCAATACTCGATATTGGCTTCCTACGTGCACTTTACAAAATTGATACGTGCACTGGCCACTGACTTTTTTGTACAATCCCTTTGAATGATACGTCTGAAAAGATGACCCAGTTCTAAAAATACAGAGCCAGTCGGTCAAACTCGAAATGGAGCTACAAAACAGGAAAAGCGTCCAGAGTTACACTCAAGACAAAACTGGGAAAGGTTTGTGATATTGTTTCCGCTTACACCTCCACTTTCTTTAATTCATTTATGATCCCACGCAGGTAAAAAAACCTTCCCTCACATATACATAATATCAGTTTACATAAGTTTACATCTGAATTATGCAAGCCCACGTTCATTTTATCAGAATAGGCGGATAAGGTTGAGTGAGGCAGAAAGCTGAAAAAATTGTTTGTTCGTAGGGCTTCCCTGAATAAATAAGAGTAACCTTTGGCCTACGTGAATATCTTATCATGCAAATTCAATTTAGCCCCAAGCGGGTGTGCGGGAAACAAAACACTTGTGTATGTCATAACGCGATAAACAAATTCCGTGTAATTAAATGTCAAGCGGATAAAATTTCAGGCACAGGGGGTGTTTGATCTCAAGTGAACACGAGTGAAAGCGATTATCGAGAAAAGATTATACTTTAAAGTGATAAAGCAATTACCAGTATTTGTCATTTTTTCAGCGACTTTGTGACGTGGGAAGCAGAGTGAGAATAAATGTCAGTTATTTTGACTTGCATGCTTTCTCTTGTCTTACTCCTACGCATTTTAGGGATTTATCGAGAAAATCAAAGGTCATGCCTTGAATTTTTAACTTTTAAAAATGTGATAGACGTTTACGCTCGGATCCATTGATTTTTCATTTAATTGAACTAAATATGTACAACTATAATGTGCAATAATAAATCTGACAGAAATAAGTGTGTGCCATATGCCGTAACATTTTATTTTTCTAGGAATTGCCGAGAACTTGTACATGTTTCAAGGTGTACTTGGTTATCACAGTATCAGTCACCAAAGCTATTCCCCTTTATTTACGAATTCAATGCCTTTCGCCGGAGAAAGAAACCAAATAAATAGGAAGNATCAGTCACCAAAGCTATTCCCCTTTATTTACGAATTCAATGCCTTTCGCCGGAGAAAGAAACCAAATAAATAGGAAGCCCTTAATGGCACTGTTGATTCTACAAAAGTCAATAAAACCCCTTTTTTCCCTTTAGTCCAGTTCACTGAACTAAAGCGTAAAGAAAACTTTGAGAAAGGATTTCTTTTTCTCATGCATCTGTATGTCAAATATGTATTTTTTCCCTAAAGAAACTCAAACAGCGAAAAGAGACGTTTCGTTTTGTTGTAGCTTTGTAAAACATCAGTCTTTTTTTCGAGAAAGCTGCTTTCTCCACAATCCTTCCTGCTCGTGTTGCCCTTCTTACCATGAGTGGTAGGAAACCAATGCCATGGTCAGTTCCTACAGAAAGGAAGTTTCGGTGAAGGAAGCTTTACAATTGTGCAGCACGTGCAAAACCCTACACCTTATCCATCCACAAGTGCAAGCAGCACACCAGTGACCATCCATCCATCCATCTTCATGTTTGCTTAACTGTCTTCTCTCCAGACTTAAACTGGCTTTTAGGAAAAAACGGTAAAGCTTCCTGCTCGCCTATTACTGTCTCGTCGAAAAGCAATGTTATACCTATTTAACTTTGCAGACATTTTCGACTTGTTTCCAGAATTTTTTGAAGAGAGGAAAAAAACGGAAATTCGATATTGACCGTTGCTCTCGGTGAAGGAAAACAAAGAATTAAGTTGAATTACTTACATTTATTCAACCATCTACTGCTTTCATTATTTCCCTTTTCGTTGACGTGATCAAGCGTTCTGCTGGTGCATGAACTCAAATGCCCACTCTGAAAAAATCTACTTTGAAACAAGACTTTTCTCTTTATCCTGAGCTATTTTAGAACACGACTGAAAAGGTGCTAAAGATAACATTCTAGAATAACCTGATTTGGTAATAACACGAACGATGAACACTTGCTTTCCACCAATTTTCCAAATATGTAGAACAATAAATAAATGTATGAGCAATTTTTTAGCCCGGCACAGGACAGAAGCCACTTAATTTCGAATTCATTCACGCTGCTTGACACTTGTGTAAGCAGTTTTTCCGTGCTTTCGAATCTTCTTTTTCTCCACAAGATACGAATAATAATAAGCGGCTAGGGAATTTTGTTACAATTTTTAATGCATTTTTACTTTAGAGTTTTTTTTGGAGTTGCGGCGCGACTGCTCCGTTTATAACTTGAGATCTATATCAAGAGAAAAAATGGCAATCTAATTTGCAAACAAGTCTGCGGTGAAAAAAATGATGACATCTGCAAAATTAAAACTAGGTAGTAGGAAAAGACAGCTTGCACTCTTCCACCAAGTTTAATTTCACCCCTGAAGAACGAACAAGGTGAACATCAAAGGCAAATGAGAATGGATTGGCATTCTAATAAAATTTGAAGTGGAGCAAGAGCGAGAAAAGTCCCATTGTATTCCCCTGTATTCATAATTTATGTGAAGGAATTGAAATTATGTATATATGTATGCGCGATAAAATAATCAAATCCATATCTCTTACCTTGTAAAAAGGAGACAAAAATTTTATATCGTCTTCTGACGTAATCGTAACAGGAGGAATCCAGTAGCGCCTTCTGCAAGAAATACAAAAAAGAGTTACATAATTAAGTGACAGTTCAAGTACAGTGTCAATCTGCTTCCTAGAAAGATATTTTTATATATTTGCATAATGCGAAAAGAAAGCTCCGAGAAATCCTTGCTAAGCATATTTTTAGGGATAATTTCCAATTTTCTCTCAAAAAACCACCATGACATTAAGTTGACTAGTAGAACAACCAGAGATAATTTTATAAATTATCTTTAGTCTCGTCTTTCCATCCTTTAATCCTTGTCTCAGAGAGAAGATGAAGCTCGAAGCGATGCATGCGTGGCATGCCCTCGGTAATTCGACAAGATAGGGAAAATTAGCGGAGCAAAAAAAAGAGCCCGTCTTCGTATAAAAAAAAGTTTTCTTGATACTCTTGTGGTGACAGAACAGTGATATCTTGCTCTATCTCCCTCTTCAAGGGAAATGTATTAGGCTGGGAGAGAAAGAGCGAGTGGCAAGATCGCATCAAGTGGATTTCTAACGTTTCATCCTCGACTCTTTCCCACTCCTACTGCACACTTTACTTCTTTTCCGTCTTTGTCAGCTGATTGGCTAAATTCTCTTAACCACATTGAGAGTCATCCGTAGAATCCTGGGAGAAACCACGAGGAAAGCTGACTTTGCTCAAATACAGTTCCTTATATAACGCTTTGCCATCGTGGTTATAATAATACCGTATTATCCCATATCACTTTCCATCATCATCATGATCAGATCACCTAAGGACACTATTTCTTAGAGGTTTCTCTCTCTTCCTCTCTTTCACTCCATCCACGTGAAAAATGCAATATTGCGTAAGACAATAAATGTACATGGTACAAGCATGGCTCTCACATGCCATCGACTTCCTCACGCATTCCAATTTATTAGCGGTGACGAACATTGCTCATAATGAGATGTAGAAAAAAATCATTTGCCTCGTGCGTTTACTTAGCCAGATTGTCTCGCATAGATTAAATTTTTCTTTTATCTTGTGGCTTTCCGAAATAAATGACGAGTTACTAAAACCCTACTACTGCTACAACGATATACATAGATGAGACGAAAGACAAATACTTGAGTTTCGATTCGGTAAATATAATGAAAATGAAGGGCATTCCACTTTACAGTTTTTGTTGAACATTGTACATGCTACGGGAAAGCCCATTCAGCGTTTAGCTGTCATAATAGAAAACACGATTGAGACATATTATCAAGCATTCATCTCTTTTTCACCTGACGACTGACGAGGTCTATCAAAAAAAATGCTTTATTTTTTGCTCTCAAATTTTCTTGCTGCATTTTCAATGCTGAATTTCCCAAAAAAATTGCTTCTTCATCATCTATATGTGGCGAGGAATGAAATAGGTTGCGCACGACCTGGAAACAATATAGCCCGTATCTATAATTTCTCTATTTAGGTAAACAAGTGGAGTGTGATAAAATGGCTTCAATGTCGGACTTTGACTTGGGAAATGTTATTATTAACGTGTGTTTCCCCACTTTTTTCCCTTTCTTTGCACATTCATTCTTTTCAAAATAAGAGAGGAATGTCATGTTGCCAGACACGAAAATAAAGCATGGAGCGGCACCATTCCTTTCGTTTATTTCGAAGACACGCAAAGAGAAAATTTTTCTCCTCTCCCAAAAGCAAAGTTTTCAGGATTTTCTCCTGAGACCTCGCTGGAAAAAATGCTTGATTGAGTCGTATCAGTAGGAAAACAATGTTTTGAGGATTTTTACATGACATGCCATCGTATGAAAACACAATGCGATACAAAATATAGAAGTCGAGTCTTATTCCTATTTTTGAGTGAAGAGTTGACTGTTGACTGAGACTGATAGAGTGAGTATAATATGATAGTAGTTAACACCAACGCAACTGAGAAAGTGGTTCGTGCCTTAAACACACACACAGAGACATACACATATGAGCTAATAGTTATGCCGTGGTGCATGATTCCATCTCTGTAGTCCCTAGATCCCAGAGCTCTTTTGCACGAAAATATACAGTTGGCTGACATGGGACCGATATAAATATAAAATGGTCCCTTGATTTTCATTGCTTCTGATACGACGACGACGATACAAACAAGCAAGAGAAACTTTGTATGTGATAATAGGGCCAACACCCTCCTTTCCACTTGTGAACTTTTTCGGAGCTCCATGCCTATTTTTACAATTTCATGATTCACATGCATGAATTTTAAGTACTACGTGGCGGCGTCGGCGACGGAATCATCTTCATCTTGAAATGATGATGACTTTTGATGAGAAGATGATTACAAGTTTAAGCTCAACGTTTTGTACAACTATCCCCTCTCCAACTGGAGCTGTATCTACGGCTACACATCTGTACAATGATGCTCTTCATGTCTTCTTGATTCTCGGGATATAATGTCTTGATCACGACATGTCAAATGCTTTCAGCTTCCAATTCATAATAATAAAATGCCTCCAGAAAGGAGCTCTTTTTCTAAAACTTGTGTTGAATCATGGGAATTTTTTTATTCTCCCCCTCTGAGAGTTAAGTTGTATGATTGTTGTGATTTTTCAAGATAATAATAATGTTTAAATGGGTATACGTTGTTGGCTTACATGTGTACTACTTGTGAATGCCCGTACAATAGTAATAATAATCGCATTTTGTAAGAGGGAGCTAACCAACCATATCGCAATGTGGAGTGTGGAACAATGTCTGCATTATCATTATAACAATGTTGTTACACAAAAAATATACATTTTTATATTTTACATCATGCTCCAGGTCATTATCATAAAGGTTGCCATTTCAATGTGATGTAATGTGGAATTGAAAACCAGTGAAAATGAAGGTCGATTCAAGACTCGCAGCAGCTCTCTCAACATAATCAAAAGGACCTCATTTTCTTTCTCACAATTCTTTTTTTTTTCGTAATAGTTCAGCAGGGTAATTAAGTTAGTTAAGTCAATGCTCGTTGTCGTATCCTCCTTTCCCAACTTAATTACATTGTCTACTGTACGGCTCCTGTTCTAAAAATCTTAATGGGATTTTGGATGATTAACCCTATTATTATCTAAACAAGGGAGACGACGACCTCCTCGGCGTTGTCGTTGCATTCTCAATTGGAACAACTCAGTCCCACTGAATTTTCATTGTTCCCATTTGAATTTCAATTGTTTTGTGAATGAAGCTTTGTACAAAATGAATGTTGACGTTTCTCATTTAAGTTAACAATTATGGCTGAATCGAATCAAGCCTCTTGCTCAGATTTCGCTGATCTTTCCCCTTCTAAAATGTCAACAAGGTCATAAAAACAGTCTCAGCTTAACCAATAGCTAAAGAGTGGTAGCACATTTAGAAACACTTGCACAAACCCAAATTTGGATGATGATGACTTTTAGAGGAAAATGCATAAATACTGACTACAGCATAAGAGTGTAAGAGGGAAAAAATCAGAATTGATCTCAATAAAACCGAGGGCGAGTGTGCTCCATATATAAATTTTTCTCTATTTCTAGCGTCTTATTTTGCAGCGAGATGGAACCGAAAGACGTCACAGGCTGACTAGGTATTTACAAAAAAGCGAGACGGTAGCAGAGGACAACTGCAATATATCGTGTGGATAAGGGCGAAGAGAGGACACTTGTCCCATTTTGCGTTTTTATTGATAAAGATGTAGAAGATGCACTCGAACGGAGGCCAATGTGGAATGAGACATGCAAAACAACTCTGATTTTAATTGTCTATTATATTGCCTCTAGATCTACTTGTTCTGTATAATCCATTGATCCTCCTCCGAATCTTGACACAAAATGAAGACTATGGGTTGAACAAAGAATACAAATGAAAGGTACAAAGAAAATAACATCATAATATTTCAGAGTCAGAATGAAAGTTGATTTTCCCCTTTATGTTTCTGCAGTAGCTCGAGCTTTAGTAGAATACCGAATAGCGTAATATTTGAAAGTCATAAAGATTCCGAAGAGGACAACAATAACAATCATCGCATCTCTTCTTTTTCGCTTTAAGAGACCAGTTTTTAAGCTTTCCATATCAGAGAGAATGAAGTTTTCAAGATTTGAAGAAAAAACCATTAACCTGAAGGAAAGAAGATATAAATATCGTAATGCTGGGCGTACGTATTGGACAGTTTTCGGATTTAATGACCCGTAGAAATGAAGACAAGAGGATTCGTTTTGGAATGGATAAAGAGAAATTAAAAGAGACGTATGAGCATAGTGTCTCTTCTCTCGGCGATATTTAGTACCGATCATTTACACCTTTTTATTATTATATGAATAGCTACTGTTAACTTAAAGATGTGAATCTTAATAAGACATTTTTTTTCGGCGAGCAGTGAGAGAAAAGACGCCTCTTGTCGCCCACGTTAAATACTTAATAATTGTAAGATAGTGTGAATGTGAAAACGCCGAGAAGAGCTTGATGGGAGAGCTGAATAGAAAATGGTGTGTGGTGATTTATAATGCAAAGGTGAGTCGAACATCATCATTATCACTGAGCAATGTACCATCTTCGTAGGAGGTGGATAAAGCAAGCATATTTGCGGAATAAGTTCAGACTTTTTCGAATTGGAGTAAGTTACCGATCTGTGTGGTATGCGTCATTAAAGAATTTTTCTGATACCGGTGCACTATATCTACATAGTACAGTTCAACTGCCTTAAACGCTCGCTACAGCAAAATGTAATTTTGATTTTTATAATGTTATCCGGTCTTTCCAATGATCCTCCACCACACGTAACGTAAACGGTAAAATTATCTTAATTCATTCCCGTCGCCAAAGGAATAAATAAATCAGTCAAATCCCCCTCTAAATACCCGTATCCCTGCTTAATTCAATTATCAAGACTCGGTGTAGCACCTTCTTATAAGAAAAAGTGCCGGTCTTTCACACAAGAAATGCGATGCACCAATTGCTCCTCCAAACGTCTCTCTTTTTCTTATCATCATAATTATTCCCGAGTTAGGAATAAAAAATATCGTTACATTTCAAAATACTTCCGAAGATTTTTTCCACAATTTGAGTAAAGGGTGAAAATCAAGTGAAACTTGAAAAGAAAACTTTGGGATTGGTGCTCATCGCACGCAGCGCAGAGTCAGTCAAAATCCTTTGAAGCATGTAAGATAAGACATGACAGGTACAGGAGAAAAATAAAAAAAGAAAAAGGGTTATGCCACGATCATTCCAATTCCCCTTATGATCTGATACGATTTTAAACTTTAAGTCATGGACCTTTTTTTAGATACATTCGTGCAACTATCTTTCCCCTATAATATAACCGTATCAAATAATACCAGAGTTTACATAAGTGATGCTGACTAGACTTACTCGACTTGCTTCTTCCAACGTAAATAAGAGAAGACATGCAACAACCTTTAAGAACAGCTCAAGATCCTTAGCTCCCAATAATATGCTATGCACACAACGAGAAAAAGTAATCTTCAAAAGGAGATCCTGGCGGAGTTTGCTTTGCTCCTCATAAAAATTTAACATTGCTTAAATACATACCTAATACCTACATGCATGCATCATACGCAGATAATAATGCACTTGTCTTTCTGTTTTTATTACAGAGAAGCAAGGGAAATGATTATGGGTTGCCGTCTTAGAATACCCTGTTACCGTCGATTCGCAGAAAAGTTGTTGATATATACTGTATCCAAAGCAAAGAGCTCGAATGAAAGGAAAGCTGACTTTTTGTTTCTCCGACAGAGAAAATGAGAACTTCAAAGGATGAGACGGAGAAATGAAAACAAAAAGGGACAAAACAATTTCGTGTATTTACCTAAAGCGTATGCGAGTACTACGTAATCCAAAGACTTTCGGGTCCAAAAAATTGTGATTCTTTTGATGTAAAGTTTTCGTTCACGACAAAACAGTTCTAAATCCAGTGCAGATTTCTACTTAAATTGTATGACCAAGTCAACTTTGCTATGTAGTCCGTAAAATGCAGAGCTCTGTGCTAAGGTCGTGAAGAGATTGTCCTTTTAAAATGCACTTTTTGGAGCAAATGAACTCTGTATCTCGCCCTCATGATTTAATCCATGCAAATGCCAAAAAGCACCTATGGACTCATACTTTTTGTATGTATGTAGCGGTTGATAAAAAAACTGTTTTTTTCTAGCGAATCGCCCGCTTGCCATCTGTGATCATTCTAGACTCCTTCACTTTTCATCATCTTATTTTCCACTAGTCCACACACCACCTATTTTTCCCCTCTTCTCATCCCTCTCCGATTTTTTACACTTGTCTTAAGGAGCCCGTATGCTTTACGTGTTTTTCTCAAAGTTATGCAGTCTCCTCCGTCATTTTACATCATTGCATTCGCCTCGGTTTTCTATTCTTGTTACTAAAAAAGCTGATGTGGTTTTCCCTTTAGATTTGGTTTTCCTTCGGCATGACATGACTGCGGCTTTACCTGGCGTAAGTAGCCTAAAGTCGGTGCTACACAATGCAACCTGAAAAAAGAATTATGCGTTTTAGTTCACCTTGCACTTGGGCTTATATTGATCTGTGCAGAAGAGCATCTGTGTAGCTTGGCGTGATGATGCCACCATCCATGATGAAACCAGATGAAGTGGAAGAAATGGATCGGGACCTGCTTAGCCGAGGAAAAATAAACTTTTTGTATGGCTTCCCATATCAATACCACGCAAAGGAAAATCTCCCAAAATCATAGATTTTTAATGCCAGGTTCAAGTGCAAGTTTTGTGTGTGTGTGTGTGTGTTCTACCTTCAAAAGGTCTGGTTTGGATAAGGAATAAGTCTAATAATAATATGGTAAAGGGATGTGACGTGATATGACTTCTTTTTTATTCGCCTCAATTGCTTCCCGAAAAATGTTATTCTTGGGGTTGGATGCATGATATCGGTATCATTATGATTACTCCAGAGAGACGCAAAAGTATTGATCGTTTCTTGAACAATGCATTTTTATTCTTAGATCTGGTGTCTAGCTCAAGTCTGTGCAATATGATGAGATGGAAAAGCTACAGTCGACTTTGTCTCTGGAATTGAGACATTTCTCAAGAAATTCTTATCGCACATCTTTGGAATATTTTTGTGAAAAGAAAACGGAAAAAGTTAGTTGAGCTTATTTGCCTTCTTCCTCCAGCAAAAAAGTTCATTGTGATTGAAAAGGAAGAAAAAAACGTATGTTTGAAAGAATACTGAAAATGTCGAATATCTTATGCAGTAAGTAAAAAAGTTTACGTTTGATGCGAGGAAAAGTTGTGATTTGCATTTTATTTCTTTTGAATTGGATAGATAAAATATCAATATCAGGTGATATCAACTTTTCACAAAAAGTAAC
>JAHZMY010001221.1:0-14539 GCA_027743915.1 Seira sanloemensis
CGATATTGGAGGTTGATTACAGAGTTTGATATTGATGCTTTTAGGCTAAAATTCTTTTTGACTAGGTTTGGGTCGGCACAGGAGGTTCAGGAAATTGTATGAGAACTACCGCAACAATATAGAAAATAGTGCGTTGATTCATCTCGTTGATTCACACTTCATCTCAATAGTTTATCAGGGAAGTGGTTGTGTTGTGACTGTGAGTGCAATTTGGGAAAAATTTATCATGTGCAGTGGCCGTGAATAGCTGAAGGAATTGTGACTGTTTTATATTTACTTAATTTATATTGCACTTGGGGCATTCTGAGAATTCCAAAAACGGTACAGTTACAGGAAGGAGGAAGAGCTGGATAAATAATTTTTTTCAAAATGGATACGATTGTCATCAAATTAGCTGTGGGCTTAGGCCTTCAGAACTTTGTCGGATGGTTTGCTCCCATTTACCTGGGCGTCGCAAATATAGTGCCAATGCTCTTAGCGCTGTTCTTCTACACGGATAAAAGCACAGAATATAATAATTTTATTCTGGGCAAAGACCCGAATGTGAATAAACCTCCGGATCTGAATTTCGATTTTATAGTGGGTAAGTGACAGTTTAAAAAAGTATATGAAGAATTTAAGAAAAAGGGGAAAAAATTATCAATTCTGTGATGACAGTTGGGGCCGGAAGTGCGGGATCAATTGTTGCCAATCGACTTAGTAAGCATTACAATGTGCTGCTACTCGAACGTGGAGGGGAACCTAACCCATTAACCGTAATATTGCAAAGCTGAAAAAAATCAAGAAAAAACTTGGGCCTGTGTAAAAAAGGGAAATGAAATGTTTATAGGTTGTGCCTGGAATGGAGGCACCTATGTTGAGTCAACGACCGGAAGTCGACTATTTATACAGAACTGTTCCTCAAAATAGCTCTTGCTTGGCGTGCAACAATAGGGTAATTTGAAAACCAATGAAACTAGTAAAATTCTTGAGCTTTCGAAACTAAAAAGTGCTACATAGGTTTCGAAGATAATCTTCATTTTTATTGACAACAGGAAATGATTTGGAACGCTGGAAATGGTCTCGGTGGAGGATCGATTCTAAATGCAATGGTAATTACTAGTAAAAATTCAAAGCAGTTTTCAGTAAATCAGTGAGGTTGATTTAAGTTTTGTCTGAAAATCACAATTTTACGTCGCAGGTTTATATTCGAGGACATCCATTTGATTATGATTTGGTACGTATGTACGCATTTGACTTTCCAATTTTGTGGTTTATATAATTTACTATTATTGACTGTTTTATATTCAAATTTTTCCGTATTGATTTAGTGGTCTTACTTCACAAATGATGAAAGATGGAAGTTTAAAAATCTCATTGAATACTTTAAACGAACTGAAGGATATTGTGACAACTGTGACACACCTCAGGGAGTCAGGCCATCCGTAAATCGTACGTAAACTAGCATTTCCAACTGCATTTGTTGGACACAAATGATGAAAGGTGGAAGTTTAAAAATCTCATTGAATACTTTAAACGAACTGAAGGATATTGTGACAACTGTGACACACCTCAGGGAGTCAGGCCATCCGTAAATCGTACGTAAACTAGCATTTCCAACAGCATTTGTTGGTATTTTCTTGAAGCCGTTGCATTTCCGCAGCTCTAAATACCAATTGCTTCTTTATTTTTTAGCTAAATTTCATAGTATATCTGGGGAACTTCCGGTGAGACCACCTTCAATATCCCCCATGGTCCCTGAATTTTTGGAAGCTTTGGAGTGGGCTGGCGTTCCTAAAGGAGATGTTAATGCGCCATACTACAAATGTATGTAACGCAGAAATGTACAATAGGGCCTATTAAATAACCTCACTAATTGAATTTTAGAATAAAAAAGAGTTTTTCTCATTGCAGCGATTGGCGATGTGGTTTCGTATACACAAAAATTGGGAAGACGGGTCACAACTTACAACGCATTTGTCGATACCATCATCGAGAAGAGACCAACGCTTAAAGTTTTAAAGTATGCCAGAGTGATTAGGGTGAGTCCAGCTAAAAATTATAAAAATTCAATATTACAACAATAAAATGAATAGCGCTGTAGTTTTTTAGAATATATGTATATGTAATGTCCCTAGGTTTTATTCGAGCCGGGAACTAATCAAGCGATTGGAGTAAAGTACGAGAGATTTGGAAAAATAGAAGTAGAGCAAGATCTGAATCAGCTAAATATTCCTGTTCGAGTTAATTTGCCCGTAAGAGATTTACACTAAGGTTTTTGTGTGTTCTGGACATCTCTATGCGACAATTCGAATACAACTTTCAGGTTGGTCGCAACCTTCAAGATCACGTGGGAACCTTTGTTGGACCGTTCCTCGTAGATAAGCCCGTGTCCATCCTGCCCGACCGTGATTTCACCGAAGATGCAGCTTATCAATTCCTGCAAAATGGAACTGGTCCATTCACACTTTCATTCGCCCGTGCAGTCTCAATCTGGACCAGCACTCGTGCTCTGAACTCGGGCGAAGGTGAATGGCCGGATATTCAAGTTGGGATGGCGTCAAACGGAATCGCCTCGAATATGGATGAAATATTTGCCCAAGTATACAACCTGAATCCGACCGTCATGAGGGAATTCTTTGATCCTGTCAAAGGACAAGACGCATTCTCTTTAATTGTGTAAATACATTTATTAATGTTCGTAAAACTAAGATTTTTTAAACTCATATCTATTTACTTAAATATTTTGTACATTTATCAGAAATTACGCCAGGCCAAGGTCGCGAGGTGTCCTTCGGCTCAGATCTGCGAATTACATTGATGAACCAGTAATAGACCCGAGATATTACGAGGACGCGGAGCAGGAAGATATTAAAGTCACAGTTGAAGGAATTCAGAGAGCTTTGTATATTGCCGAAAATGCTCCAAGCTATAAACGATTGGGCTCCAGGTTGTCCCCGATTCCGTTTCCAACTTGCAAAGAGCACCTTTTCAGATCTGCGGAATACTTTGAGTGCCTTGCAAGGCAGTATTCGCTGACGCTTCACCACTTTTGCGGGTAATAATAATACTGAAATTTAAATTACGTAATATCAGCTTCTTGGGGCGTTTTAAGAATTTGCTTGAATTTGCTTACGTTTCCAACAATTGTTTCAGAACGTGTTCCATGGGCCCAGTGGACAGTCCTCATGCGGTCGTTGACTCCGAACTTCGAGTTATTGGCGTGAAGAGGTACAATTCGCCAAAAAAATTGCAATATAGAAAATATCCAGTTTAGAGATCATAAAATGTCCTTTTCAGATTGCGTGTAATTGACGCGAGTATCATGCCTTTCATAACTACGACGAACACGGCTGCCGCGGCGATGGTAAGTTTTAAAAAAATGATGTTCTTTATATGTGTTTCAAAAGACTTGTTCTATGGATAATTGATTTTGTGCAGGTCATTGGTGAAATTGGCTCTGAATTTGTCGTACGAGCTCACCATATCGAATATTTACCTGAACATGAGACTCATTAAAAGATGACTGGTGCCGAAGACGGTGTCTAATAATTTATGTCGCTGCTGATGCCATTAAGCTGCTCATGAAACTTATATATGTAACTGTATCTAGTCGTATTTTGTAAATATTTAAAAGTTTCTTCATTTCTTGCAATAAAGTTTGGATTGAAGTGCAATTCACATATCACTGGTAACAATTTATACATATGTACTTGCTTAATTTGGTGCATGAAAAATACACCACAAAATTACGCGATGACATTGTCATTAAAAAGAAATGCAAATTTTCTCCTTTTATAATGAAAAGCAGATTCCAAGGATTTTAAAATGTATAGGAATAGGTATGATCGGATGAAGCCGTAAGTCACAATCTTTCATTTTGTGAAAAAAACTATTTTTGTCAGGATCAATGAATTTTTTAAAATGTTTTTAATAGACGTAAAGTGTACTCCATTTACTTGCGAATCTATTGATGCATAACTTTCATTTTTAATTTATTTCCGGTTTTTTCATATCCATTTTTGCCACTGATTTACAAATGGGGAAATTGCTTGGCACATGAAGGTCGCAAAATACGCACGATGCTTTGAAAAATTTACAATCAAACGTAGAACGAGAATGAAAAGACAATTTACAATTAATGGTGGCATCAGCCACCTTCCTATGGAAATTGCCTTTATAGTTCGACTTTGAAAAATTTACAATCAAACGTAGAACGAGAATGAAAAGACAATTTACAATTAATGGTGGCATCAGCCACCTTCCTATGCAAATTACCTGTATAGTTCGGGGCACATCTACATTGTTTAGAACAATTGCGCAATCATTCTTGTCTAAACCAATGGACCAAGGTTTCAAAGAAAAAAGAAACAGGCTATAAGGATACACTTTCAACCCAAAAAGCATCTCGACGGGAGACTGATCATGGCAATGATTAGAATTATTACATGCGGAATTCGAATTATAATATCGTTCAACGAAACTTGCAACACGCGTTTTTATCTTATTTTAATTTTTATGTAGAAACTAAAAAGCATTTAAATACATGCACATTTGCATGTATAGACAACTTTGTTTAATCTTGCATGAATTCTTTGACAGAACAACTTTTACAAATTGCGGCAATCATGATTCACATAAAGATGCGCAATAAACGACACTATACATACATAGTTTGAATGCCGCATGCAATAATTATACTAATGAATGATTGCCATGGTCAGTCTCCAGTCAATGTATATCTATAGCCTGTGTCTTTTCCTTAAAATCCTTGGTCGATTGGTCTAGACAAGAATTATTGCGCAATTGTTCTTAACAATGTAGATGCGCCCCGTAGCATGTGTTTCTAAGGAATGTCTTTCTCTTTACATCCTTGTTACTAAGTTCTAGGGTTTCCTCAACCTCTCTAGATTCGACGCTTCGTATCATATCGACACGCAATTTGAATACTTACGCAGGCCTGCGTTTATGCTTAGGTATATGTAACGCTTTAAATATTTCCAGAGTAATCCTGCTTTTAACAATTTTATCTGTATTAAGCATCCTATGTTAGATTATAATGACTTTCTCGTAAATTCGGCAATGGAAACAGAAGATGGGGCAAATTAAAAACGTTACGAGCTGTAGATGAGTATAAATTTCTGAACAAAGGGATAGCGTCAGGTAGTCTTGAACCGTTCGTAGGGACAAAACCAGTGTTTCAAATAACTCTGTGCCAACTGGATCGGATTTTTTCTGACAGGTTTACAGTTTAACCTTTAAACTATCAATGTAAAAGCTCTCTTCTATTTGCTTTAAAGTTGAAATATTCTTTTTAAGCAGTTTTAAAGAGAGAGAACACCAAAGTTGCCGAAGGTGAAGACAAAATGAAATTAAAGTGTGAGTCAAGACAAAATTTTCAAAGCTGTAGAAATATTTATTCTTCAATTTAAATAGCTTTGTCAAATTTCAGGCTTTAGGAATCAAGCATGGGTGACATGTGCCACAACGGAAAAAGATGTACGTCCTACAATATACATATGTATTACTTAATCAAATTAACTAAATATTGAGATAATATGTCAAATATTTTTTAAATTATAGGCGGAATCTTCTATCGTCTTGGCTCAATCTTTAAAGCGAGTTTCAAGCAATCGTTCCGTGGTATGCATGGTCTCTGGACAGGTGTCGATGAATTTGAGGTTAGTTTATTTCGCCGATTGATACTTTTATGTGAATCTAATCTGGAATTTATATGTTATTCACAAAATGTAACTGTAACAGAGCCATTCTTCTCGAAGAGTTTGACTTTGTCTTCACGCTGCAGGAGGAACTAAACTTTGCCAATTTAAGTCCCGTGGAATTTGGAAAAATTTCGACCCTGACCCTGAAAGTGTTTGACAAATGCTATTTGTCTTCACGCTGCAGTAGGAACTAAACTTTGCCAATTTAAGTCCCGTGGAATTTGGAAAAATTTCGACCCTGACCCTGAAAGTGTTTGACAAATGCTGTTTCATTTCTCCCCATATGTTGGTAAATGACTAATTAGGACCAATCAGTAATACAGGACTTACATTAGATAAGCATAAACTATAAATAAATCTAATTTGGATAACCTACTTTGCATAGTTTGTGAAAAATGCTGACCAAATTTTTGACATTTATGCCATCAACGACATGGATTTTGCTTGCCCGGAAAATGACTCATCCCTCCCGATTTTCATTTTTAAACCATCCATGGAATCCTACAGGGTTCTAATGAAAGCACTTGGATCACGAAATGGAAGTAAGTCAAAATGTCTATTTTTTACATTTATCCAAAAAGATCTGTAGAAGATCTATAGAAGATTTTGATGCAGACTGCAGGAAAAAATGTTAAAGTTATAGGTTTTATTAGAAAATTTCTTTATGCTATCATAGACCCGGTAACCTCATACATCAAGAATTGGTTTCGGAATCAGAACTCGAATCGAACCACGGCGACTCCAGAGCAAGACCGTTCCCCGCTGCATCTTGGCCCTGAGTTAAACAGAGTTATATCCATTGACCATCTAAAAGGAACCAATCGTGACTACTTGTAAGTTACAAACTTTGTACAAACTGTAATGAATACTTAAAGCTTTGGAAACGTTCATACTAGTCATTAAACCTTTTTAAAATATCGCCTTCCTGCTCAAATGACGCAAAAAAACGAGCATATAATTGGTACAAATTGTGATACGATGGGAAAAAGATACAAAGTTATTACTTATACGTAGTTAAAGAAGCTTCTAAAATATTTTGGAAAATACGTGTAGAAATGAATATTATCTTACAATTTTCCTCTTGCAGGATTCCAGTGACGGAGACTTGCGTGGTAAACTTTTTGGATGATCCTTTAACACTTGCGGACGCTGATACGGAAAAATTAGGAATTCTTGACTTTGTATGTCATTAATTACTTTTAATTTGAAGCTTGGTTAAATCTGGTCACGCCACATGTAAATTGTAATCAAATTTTACAATGTACTTTCCCAGCACGCTATCCAAATCTGGAAGAAGTTGTACAACGAACATGTGGAAGGGCGAATTTCATTTATCTATGTAATTATTAAAATACGTCAAAAGAATATCAAACAATAACGTCCTGAGCATAGCATACAATGTTTAACGGTGCACATTTAAATTCTAAATGAACGGTTTTCTAGGGCCCTTCTAATATGTTGCCAGTAGAAGAGGGATATACGAAGGAGCCTTTAGCCATCATTGGTACTGTCAAAATCTGTTTTAGATTAATCATTCAAAATACCTAGGTATATATGTTAATATGCAAATACAAATACATGTAAACAATAAGCCTTTGCATAGCCATGGCTATGCAAAGGCTTATTGTTTACATTTTGCCTACGCCGAGTGCAAACCTCTTTTGAGTACTCCCAGTTGACGTCTGCGCCACCATTTGTACAAAAGTATTTTTCAATCATGAGACTGCCATTAGTGACATTTACAATGTAACGGTCCCAACTCCCGATTTGGACCAAGAATTTGTGGAAATTGCACAAAGCTTAGGATTTTCAGTTGAGATTGTCTCGTTCCCTGAATTTGCAAAGAAATTACTTGACGAAAATTCTGACTCCTACTTCTCAATGTTCAAGGAGATGTATAGAAACGAAGAAGAAATGATGGGAATGTTCACATGTGCCAAATCTCTTAGATCCTGGCTTGAAGGAGTAGAAAACTTTTGGGTTAGCAAAAAGCTCGGCACAATTTATCCAGAGTTTTACGAAGGATTAGGAACAACAAGATCACTTGATTACATTAAGAAGGATCTACAGTATGCCCGGGAGAAAGGGTGGTTTCAGAAGTTTGGATTATAGTAGCCTAAATTAAAATACCTAGTTCTATGCTAAGTTTCTCTTTGTATCTGATCTCAAACATGAATTGTGATGTGAAATAGTTTACTAGAGAAGTTTGGATTATAGTAGCCTAAATTAAAATACCTAGTTCTATGCTAAGTTTCTCTTTGTATCTGATCTCAAACATGAATTGTGATGTGAAATAGTTTACTACATAAATTCTTGATAATTTTAACACTATTGGGGCTATACGAGATAACGGTTACGGGATAACATGAAAAACTTTAATCACTTTTGATTTTGGCTTTAATTTTTTTTAATATTAAACTAACATGCAAAAACACAAAGTATTTGGTTATCTCACACAGATATCGCGTAATAAAGCTGTTCATTTACACCTCACGTTAACTAACTTTCCCCTAATCATCCCAATACTGGTAATATTAGGCAATTCTTTAAAAATAAAGAACTCTATTTACTGATCTTATTTCATCAATTATTATTACCAACCAATCAACGTCAATTGAAATCATCAATTAAATAGTCGTCGCAAAAACTGATGTAGTTTGGAATTTGGAAACCATTGCAGAAGTAAAAGAGCTCTTCCAATCACCACCATTCTTTATTAGAATCATGATAGGCTTACGTCAGCGTTCCTAATTCCTAGTACACCTAGATTATGAGCACTTGATCCGTTTGAATTTGAAATGGCTTTTTTCAGGGGGTTACATGCCGCAAGACATGCTTATCATCACCAAAATCTTTTGCATGTCCTGTTTGTTACTAAAATACGTAGGCTTGTTTCAACTATTGTAGGATTTATTTGGTATCCTAATACCAAATCCAAACATGGAAACAAGTTAAAGGAAGATGATCTGAAGCAAAAAAAATTAAACAGATTCATCGGTCGAACAATTATTTTTTATCTACACAAGGTATATTTTATGCCGCTTCACGCTTGACTTCACAATGGCTTCCAAACCCGGAGTGCAGGCCGACGAGAATAAATCTAAATTTTTAGAAGCCCCAAAAACAGAGGCTCGTAGACCTGTTGCAATCCCCAAGTTGAAGAGTACCACAGAAAAGCCGCAGCACACATCATCCACAGCACCTCAGAAGATACGTAGGACCGAAGCGCAGGAAGTAATGACTCAGATTATCGATTGGAAAAGGTGCTCGGTTCGTTCTCTGCTTCTGATTGCGGCATGTCAATTACATATTTTAACATCTAACTTATTGCGTCATAATTTACTTACTATCGATCACATCAATATTGACTTGATTATTATTATTATTATATGTTAGTATTCCACCCTCATTTATTTCGTGGCAATTATGACCATCTCCTTCATCGGTTACAAACTGGTTCGAGAGTCGTTTATTTTACAAATCGTGTTCTTCGGATTTTTGGGCAACTTGACTATCTACTTCTTTGGAAGTGGTGGGGCAATCCAGGCCATCTCATTTGTTTGGTCGCCTGTTGATTTTTATTTTGTACGTAAACCACTCTGCTGCACGTACATTACGTAGATATATTCTAAATATTGTATAATGAAAAGAATTTATTAAAATGTGGAACGAAACTGCTTCTTTCAGAGCATTGGAATAATGCTTGTAGCAGTTGCAATCAATATCGGGCTGTATTTCGTGGGAACGCTGACATCATCTACTTATGATGTGACTAACGGACTTCCTAACAAATTACTTGTAGACTGTGCGAACCCATTTGTAAGAAAAGCGCAACGCATAACTTTCTCAATTTTACAAAATTTAATTATTATTTTTTCATCAGCTTTTGGCTAGTGGCACAACCCTTAGTGATGCAGAGGTTCAGAGATTAAGGGACGTTTGTGATCTCATTCGCTCAGGGCTTTTGCGCAAAACAATTTCTTTCTTACCGTTGGTCCTCCCTCCGATTGCATTAGTTTTTGGAAGTTTGGCAGTTTTTGCTGCAAACTATGCCGTTAAAATTGTTCCAAAAAAGTTCAGTAAAGGTACGATTGATGCAAAGTTTGTGGAACCTTATGCTACGTATGATTTCTACGTGGGCCGCGTAACTAACAGATCTCATGGATTTGATGATGGACTCGATGAGCAGAGTAATGTTGTGACCATGTCTCAAGACGGGAGTCGAAGTACACGTACAGATGTAATGGGATTGGTGTCGTTGCCAGGCAAACAAGAATTTGAAGGCGATAAAAAGGGAAAGTAAATGCGTTTTGTATTATAGTTTAGGATAAGAAGAAGTTTTTTGTGTTGTGACCTAAAACAAATGACACTACTACCTATGTTTCAGACATACCTAGGTATTCACAATGAAAATATGTAAGTTAAATTAGAAATAGGTTACAAATAAGTATGTTCACAGTCAACATTTTACAAAAGATTTATTAAAGCAGCCGATTATTAAATTGATACTATTACATAACCTTTGACATGCACTTACATACATTGTTATAGATATGCATAATTTGATTCATTCGTAATGAAGATGGAGTAAAAGTACACAAATTACTTGAGCAAATAAACTTGGCAATTTTATTTTTACTTTAATCCTTTGCATATCTCTAAATAGAGTGGCATTAAAAGATTGCATAGGTTGGTAGTTTTTTTTAAATACGTACCTACATATATCGGTTTCACGTACTGGACGATACTCCGATACGTGAAGTATAGTGACGGTGAAGATGTAGTCCCTTGATCCTGAATTTTGTGTTCATTAATTAAGACCTTAAAATCATTAGCGTGACGCAGCGTATGTAATTAATGTGCACTTAAATTAAGTATCCTTACTTACTTATACTTATGTAAGCTTGTTTATGCATGAAAAGCTGCATGCTTCCACCAAAAGATTTTTTGCAACTGCAAGAAGTGAAGTCACATTGTTGTATCCCAAACAAGGACTTTTGTCAGCATCTTTGTTACAAGTCATACATATAATCGTAAATGTTAAAAAATTCATGATGCGATTTTCTTTCCAGCGGAAGTGTGTCGGATGCTGGTTTTGTTTCGGCATGCTCGTTGATTTTCCCACGCCCAAAAATTAAAGTATGTAATGATTTGATTTTATCATGCACTTTAGTTTCTGCTTAAAATGCAGCGTGCGTGCATACTCGCGTATATACCTACCAAAGTACAACGCATTTAGATGATGGATTTATGAATATCTGCCTTAATGACTGCAAATAACATTTCACTAATTGATTGATTGCAAGTTTAGAGCTGCCAATCCTAAAACGACTTGGCCGGTTAGCCTAAACCCAAATGTTTCAGCCTTGAATTTATCATTCATCGAAGGTTAAATTGCAAGAATAATTCATATCTCGTCATTTAGATTTAATTCTTCTGGAGAGCCCAAGACTAAAACAATATTTTTGTATAATATTTCACAGAATTACTAAACGGTAAGTTTGACAAAGACGAAAATTTCGAAATTCCAATGCATTTAAATACATTTTTTGTTCTCAGTTCACAAAAATATCATTTACGATACCTCTAGTTTTAGAGGTAAATATAGTATTTTGGATGTGCGTGGAAAGTCCTAACAATTAAAATGGACGCAGTCGTGATAAAATTGGCCTTAGGCCTGGGCATGCAAAGTGTCATTGGTTGGTTTGCCCCGATTCTATACGGAGCTGTGAACGTTCTTCCGATGCTTTTGACTTTGTTCTTGTACGCTGACAAAAGCTCGGAGTATAATGCTCAGATGCTTGGGCGGAAGTCTTCCGGTGCGCCTCCACCACCCCCAACGTACGACTTTATTATCGGTAAGTTCATAAAAAAATAGCCTTTACGTTGGGCTTTAAGTAAACTGAAAACTGTAATGTTTACCTTCATCTAAAGTTGGAGGCGGAAGTAGCGGTAGTGTGCTGGCCAGAAGGCTTTCGAAGAACTTTAGAGTCCTCGTTTTGGAAAGGGGAGGGACTGCGAATCCCTTAACTGCCGTTCCGGGCTTGAGAAATACCCTACTAGGAAATCCCCAAGTAGATTACGCTTATAGAACGAGTAAGTTTACCATTTTCATTATTATTAGTCATTTTGAATTTATAATTACTTCATCTATGAAAATCTAATATTACATTTGCAATGTAGCGCCGCAAAACAGCTCATGTCTTTCGTGCAATAATCGTGTGAGTAAAAATTTATTTACACAACCCAGACTTGAGGCATTTAAGATGCAAATGTAACTGAAATGCTTGGATTGTAATTAGGAAATTATCTGGAATGCTGGAATGGGCCTGGGTGGGAACTCAATTATTAACGGGATGGTATACATTAGACCCAACCCCCAAGATTTTAATCGATATGCGACTCACACTCAAGATGAAAGATGGAAGTACGAGAATGTTCTACCGTACTTCTTGCGCTCGGAACGGCTTTGTCAAAACTGCAGAGGAAACCCACAGGGAATAACGGCTTCAATAAACCGTACGCCAAGACCAATTTTTAATTAAACTTTTTTTGATTTTCGTAAACATTTGTATTTTTTGTAATAATAGCAAAGTATCACAGTAGTGAAGGCCAACTTCCGGTTTCAACAGTCCCTTTTGCCCCTCTGGTTCCCGATTTTGTGCAGGCATTGGAATGGGGCAGGGTACCAAAAGGAGATATGAATGCACCATACTTAAAACGTGAGTGTCTGTGAAATTCCAAAGCTCCTTTGGTTCCCGATTTTGTGCAGGCATTGGAATGGGGCAGGGTACCAAAAGGAGATATGAATGCACCATACTTAAAACGTGAGTGTCTGTGAAATTCCAAACTTTTGTATCGACTGATTTTTTTTTAAATTTAAAATTTTCATCGATGTTATTAAAACTCAGCTATTGGAGATGTAACCACGTATGTACACGAGGATGGGCGGCGCGTTAATGCATTCCAAGCATTTGTCGAGCCAGTTGAAGACCGAGAGACTTTAACAATCATGAAATACGCTAGAGTTATTCAGGTATGCCACAATATTTCCTAATAAATTACTTACTTAAAATTTACAACTTCTAATTTTAAAATGATAGATCCTATTCGAACCTGGAAGTAATCAAGCCACCGGAGTGAAGTTTGAAAGATTCGGAAAAATCGAGATGGCAAAAGCAAGCAGAGAAGTAGTTGTCAGCGATACACGAGGATGGGCGGCGCGTTAATGCATTCCAAGCATTTGTCGAGCCAGTTGAAGACCGAGAGACTTTAACAATCATGAAATACGCTAGAGTTATTCAGGTATGCAACATACTTCCTTATAAATCACTTCCTTGTTATAATTTTCAACTTTTAAAATGACAGATCCTTTTCGAACCTGGAAGTAATCAAGCCACCGGAGTGAAGTTTGAAAGATTCGGAAAAATCGAGATGGCAAAAGCAAGCAGAGAAGTAATTGTCAGTGCTGGGGCAATCGAGAGCCCAAAGCTCCTACTCCTCTCTGGCATTGGACCCAAACGGCACCTGAGTGAAATGAATATCCCCGTCCGTGTAAATCTTCCAAATGTCGGGCGAAATCTTCAAAATCACGTGGGAGCCATAGTCGGACCTTTCCTCATCGACCGGCCACTTTCCATCCTCGCCGACAGAGATGTGAATGAAGCGGCAGTCGATCGGTTCTTCAAAAATGGAACTGGCCCGTTAACCGTGTCCGGTCCCATAGCGCACTCACTATGGTCCAGCACGGAAGCGCAAAATTCTGGGGAGGGGGAGTGGCCCGACATGCACGTCTTCTTTGGGGCCGACGGTGTCGGTCAAGGCATTGACCAAGGCCTTTCCCGACGGTTTAATATTAGAGCAGACATCTTAAAAGAGTTTTACGATCCGATTAAGGGTCAAGACGCTTTTACATTGTCTGTTTTCGCGGGTCGACCCAAATCTCGTGGAGTGATCCGGCTGAGGTCTTCCGACTACATGGATGATCCTGTGATCGATCCTAGAGCATATGAAGATGCAGATAGGCATGATATTCAGGTGGTTGTGGAGGGAATGCAAAGAATTGTTTATTTGGTGGAGAATGCCCCGAGCTTCCAACGATTGGGGGCAAAACTGTCGCCAATTCCTTTGCCATCATGTAGAGATTATGTATTTAGATCTGAAGAGTACTGGGAATGCTTTGCAAGACATTTTACGATTCACACTCATCACTTTTCGGGCACTAATGCCATGGGGCCAAGGAAGGCTCAGGAGAGTGTCGTCGATTCTGAACTGCGCGTTATCGGGACGCGAGGGCTTAGAGTTGTGGATGCATCGGTGATGCCGTATGTCACAACGACTAATAGCTATGCTACTACTTTAATGATCGCGGAGCGTGGCGCTGATTTAATCATCAAAGCTTATTCAAAGAATTTAATAAAAAGGTCGACTTAAAGCAATTTCCTGTCAAAGTCGGATGTAGGTGGTAATACAGTCATTTTACAATTTTAGCATTTAGAATTCTGATATTCAACATCAATGCATATTTCGAATAGGCGTTTCTTTATAAATATTTAAAATAATGATCTAAATTATTCTGACAAATTGAATACACTCTATAATTTAAGACAAGACTATAGTTACTTTTCTTTGTAATGAAGACCTTGTTTATGAAATAAAGGAGACAGTTTGGAACAAAACGTATTTATCACTAATTGCGTAAACAAATTCTATTTTGTCTGAACTCTGAAAGTCGTTTGTAATCTCCTCGATTTGCTTTCTCTTTAAAAAACGTGCATTTTAGCCTTGATTCGGAATAAGAAAAATATTCATGTCGTCCGACGAAGAATGCAAGGAAG